>CABHPR010152596.1:26983-44786 GCA_902168415.1 Peromyscus melanophrys | reverse complement strand
CTCCTATATACAATTGACAAACAGGCTGAGAAGGAAATCAGAGATACATCACCCTTTACAATAGCCACAAATGATATTAAAATACCTTGGGGTAACTCTAACTAAGCAAGCAAGGACCTGTATGACAAGAACTTTAAGTCCCTGAAAAAAGAAATTGAAGATGTCAGAAAATTTAAAGATCTCCCATGCTCATGGATAGGCAGGACTAACATAGTAAAAATGGCAATCTTACCAAAATCAATCTACAGATTCAATGCAATCCCATCAAAATCCCAACACAATTCTTCACAGACCTGGAAAGAACAACACTCAACTTCATATGGAAAAACAAGAGGATTTTTGAAGGTGCAATATTGTCAGGAGAATTTCATAACCTCTCAGCTACATGTGTTTTAGAAAATTATATTAGAATAAGGACTGAAAAATAAATTCCCTTCAAATTCTCTGTGCTTTGTGTTCTTCTGAGAGCCTGATGCACTGTTTAGCCCTGTTTGAAGACAGTGATGTAACGGTTCAAACAGACCTAGCTTTAACTTCCAGGTTATTTGCTAGAAAGATGTACAGCATTTGTCAATTTAGGTAACTTTCTTTGCCTCACTTTGGTCATTGATGTAATAGACGAAAACTAAACACATTTCTTAGGATGTGAAAATGAATTCTGATAGCTGGTGTGAAAGCACTGAGCATTGATCTGACACCAGCAGAACCTTCCTGAGTAATAACTGCCCTCTCTGTGGTCTGGTTTAGTTGATAAAGGAGAACCCATTCTTGAAGCTGCTAACAAAAGTATTCCTTTTCTGTGTGTGGCCAGCAGAGGTTGGCGGTAAGATAGTTTTCTCCACAAAACACACAAAGGAACTTTAAAGATTTCTAATGTGGAACACACTATTAGAGATTTAAATGATACTAACATGGAAATAAATTATTTTCTATTTCACTTCTCCACAGTTCATTTGGAGATGTAAAGGAACATTATGGCTACTGAAATTATCTTTATAAAATAGAAATGATTACCCTGTCAATTGCATTTCTCATTGCATTTTGCTCTTTTCTGAAAGAAAAATTCCATTACTTCCATAAAGCCAAACATTCACATATCATTCATGTACATAGTCTCATTTGAGCAACAGGATTTCTTGACACTGGACAATATTTTTGTTGTCCCAATGTTACTGTTGAGAAAACAGCTGTTTATAAATCTATGTAACACATCTAAAGTCAAACTAGTATTTGAAGAACAAACAAATGAAACAGAACTGTAGTGACTTCCAAACCTGTGATCTTTTCCAAATAGCTGGTTAAGTTTCTTCAAATAGATCAAAAACGCCACAAAAGTGAGATCAAATAATTTATTTTGACTTTTTATAATCCAAATCAGAGTCTCAAATATTTCTGTACTTAAAAGGAAAATGTCTGACAGAAAGTTAATCTCCATAAAACCTGTGAAGTTACATGTGAACTAGCAAATTCTTTGTGCTATGTTCTTGGATTGAGTTTATACTCTTGCCACTTTCAAAATCAGTTGCATTAGGGAAAGTACAGGATGTAAGAATGGTATTGCATTTGCTTGTTCTGTGATTCCCCATGGACAGAGAACATCGAGAAAGCCAGTAGGGAACATGGTAGCAACCCTAGAAGCCAAAATGGTTCAAAACTCTTTACAAAGGGCAGCGCCAAAGCTCAACATACTGAGAGGTATGCCTTTAAGTTCGTGTGTGTCGTTCCTATGGGAAATTTAGGGGCCGTTTTAGATGAATGACAATGGGGAATTTCAATTTGTCAATCCATCTCCTTTCCTCTTTTATTTCTCCCCCAGTTCTCCTCTGGAGAGGTTTGGCTTATTTGTTTGTTTTAGACATTGATGTTTATCTCTGATACCTGGAGATTTGGATTTAATTGTTTTAGAATTGAACTCAGTCACTTAGCGTCTTAAAAGCCCCTAAGTGATTCTAATGTGCAATCGGGGTTGAAATGTACTGATTTCAACTAAATTGTTCTTTGTTCTCTAAGCCTAAACTATGCTTCAAAATATTTACCTCTGATCATATTATTTCCTTCACATGAACTTTTTCTCTTCTATATTTTAACATTAAAAAAACCCAACAATAATTCTACCTTTAAAATCTCACTGCAAACTTACACTGTAAAATATTTTCTTAGAAGTAGCTGCTCCATATTTTCTTGAAAATCAGTTAGCTACTATATGGAAGGTAATGCAAAGGCATTTTCATGTATGTTTTCTTATTTAACAAGACACCTTTCTTTCCATGATGTAAGATCACAGTTGATGTTGAACTTACTTTATTATGCCTCTTAAGTTTTGAAGTGTGGAAAGACAGGTGACTGAATTTCACTAGAACATAGCATATTTATGTTATTTGGTTTAATTTAATCTGAAATTAATATTTGAATTAAATTAATATCTCAAAGTGATTTGGAAATAGAAATGAAGAAAGAAAACAAGACAGCAAATTCATTTTAGTGCATGTGAAGAGCTCAATGACTCTTAGACCCTTAGACTGACGTTCCTTTTTTTTTCTTAAGGAATTTTTTTTATTCATTTTACGTGCCAATAACAGATTCCCATTTCTTCCCTCCTCCCACCCCTCCCATCTTCTTCCCCCAACCCACCCCCATTCCCTCCTCCAATAAGGCAAGGTCTCCCATGGGGTGTCAACAGAGCCTGGTACATTCAGTAAAGGCAGGTCCAAGCCCCTCTCCTTGCATCAAGGATGTGCAAGGTGTCCCACCATAGGTAATGGACTCCAAAAAGCCAGCTCATGCACCAGGCATGGATCCTGATCCTACTGCCCGGGGTTTCTTTAAACAGATCAAGCTACACAACTGTCTCGCTTATGCAGAGGGCCTAGTCCAGTCCCATAGAGACTCCACAGCTGTTGGTCTAAAGTTCATGAGTTCCCACTAGTTTGGTTTGGTTGTCTCTGTAGGTTTCCCCATCATGTTTTTGATGCCCCTAATTTATTCTCCTAAGAAGAGACTTAGTAGAGGATTATGAGCATAGCAATTTCCAGATGACACAATGATTTTGGGAGATTGTGCTTAATGGCTAGGTACTTTTTTTATTTTTTTTTTAGGCTAGGTACTTTTATAGGAGTCATAACAATTTACAGCAGGCATATAAAATGCAGATCAGAAAACAGTTTTTAAGTAAGTCTGCAGGTATTTTGGAAGTAATCTAACTTCAGTTTTCACAAAGAAGATGTGATCTTAAAGCCATAAATGGAATTAATTATCATTTTTGTTTATTGGAACTACTTTTAAAAATCATTATACGTGTGTTGTGTGAGAATGGGCACTCCAGTAGAGGTTGGAGGACAAGTTGGTGTGTTGAGCCTCACCCTACAACTTGTTTGAGACAGGGTATTTTGTTTGTTGCTGTGGGTGGAAGGGAGATGACCCATGAACTTCCTAGTGTTCTGTTGTCTCATTATAGGAGTCCTGGGATTACAGACATATAGCTTCTGGCATTTTGTGGATTTGAGGGATTTCACTTTAGTTTCTAATGTTTGTGTAGCAAGTACCTTTTTGCAATGAGCCATTTCCTCTGTTCTTCTCTAGAAACATCTTTCATTTGATTTCAGACAGCTGTGCAATTGCAGGAAGCAAATCCTGGGGCCACCCATTATAGCATAGTTGCTGAGGAGTGTTTCTTACCTTGTAAATATTATGTAAGTGAAAACCATGATGTTTTTAGATTTTGAGAGAGTAGTCACAGATCTAGCAGCATTGCCTATGAGATTCAAATGCTCTGGACCTCACTGCGGGAGATACAGTTAGAAAAGGATAGAGCTTGGCAAGTGTGGCAGCAAGTGCTACAGGTGACTTTGATGCATATTCAGGTTTGAGATGGTTTTTTCTAATTCTGGACATTGTCAGCCATAGTAATCTCTATAAGCTCAAATAAGTTATCCAGTATAATTGTTCAATTATAATTTTAAATTATTACCATAAGCATCGGACTAGTTTCTTGGCAACTTTGTAAATCCAGTGTACTTTCATTTTCTATATGGGGATGGTGTCAATATGCAATATTCACATAACTGTGTATTGCCCATTTACTTTATTGTTACCAGACTATCAGCATATCCATAATTTAATTTTATACGGCAAAGGTAATAGACAAAGTATTCTTTTAAATTTTTCTCTGAGAATTATTTTAGTAGTTTAATGTTTTCAGTTTGGAATACCACAGAAGATGAGGAGGAAAGACTATAGGAAGTCAGAGGGGGTGGAGGACACCAGGAGAACATGGCCCACCAAATCAACTAAGCAAGGCTCACAAAGGCTCACAGAGACTGAAACAGCAAGCACAGGCCTGCATAGGAATGCCCCAGGTCCTCTGCATATATGTTCTGATTGTGTAGCTCGGTATTCTTGTGAGACTCCTGACAGTGGGAGTTGGTGTATCGCTGACTCTTTTTGCCTGCTTTTAAGGCTCTTTTCCTCTTATTGGGTGGCCTTTTCCAGTCTCTATATGAGTGCTTTCATTTGGTCGTATTGTATCTTATTTGGTCCTGTCTGGCTGTCATCTCTTGGAGACCTGCTCTTTTCTAAAGAGGAAAGGGAAGGGGAGTGGATCTTGGGGAGAGTGGTGGTGGTGAGGAACCAGGAGGAGTGGAGGGAGGGGAACCGTGGTTGGGATGTATTGTATGAGAGAAGAATCTATTTTCAATAAGATTATTGATTATTTTAAGATTATTTTTGTGTGTGAAGAGCCTTAGACATACAGGATTATACAACAGTCAATTACAAACAAAACAAAACAAAAAGTCCCAATAATCTGTCTCGTTTTTTTTTTTTCGAGACAGGGTTTCTCTGTATAGCTTTGCACCTTTCCTGGAACTGGCTTTGTAGACCAGGCTGGCCTCAAACTCACAGAGATCTTCCTGCCTCTGCCTCCGGAGTGCTGAGATTAAAGGCATGCACCACTACCACCCAAGTCCCCACAATCTCTTAATAAAGTTTTACTTATGTTGCTTTCTCCTTCCTGCTCTTCAATTTTATTTGAATTAATGGTACCTAGTCCACTTAGCATAGTTTACAAATTGTATTAAAACTCATAGTTTATTAATGATAATGCTAATTATTTTTGAAATAAAGTTGAGGAATCAACCATTCTACATCACTTTGCCCAAGGTAATTCTTGTTTTAGCATTTAAAGTCCTGTGTCCTTGATACAGATGGCTTCATATAGAGATACCTGAGTGCTTCCCTCCTAGAACTTTCCATGCCTGATTTAATGAATAATTTTTGAACAAGGTGATTTATTTAGTTTGAATGAGATTGTCTCTCATAGGCTCATATATTTGAATGCTTAGTCCTAAATTGATGGAACTGTTTGGAAAGGATTAAGAAGTGTGGCTTTTTGGAAGGAGGTCTATCACTGGGTATGAGCTTCAAGATTGCAAAAGCTTATAGCATTCCCAGCTAACTCTAAGTTTCTGTGTGTCTCTGTCTCTCTGTGTCTCTGTCCCTATCTCTCTGTGTCTCTGTCTCTCTGTCTCTGTCTCTGTCTCTCTCTCTCTCTCTCTGCCTTGTGCTTGTTGATATGAATGTAAGCTCTCACCTACTACTCTAGTGCCATCTGTAACTGCCTGATGCCATGCTCCTGGCTATGATGGTCATGGACCCACCTTCTTTAACTGGAAGCCCCAGTAAACTCTTCTCTAAATTATTTTGGTAATGTTGTCTTCACTGCAATAGAAAAGCAACTAAGATGGTAATCCATATTTTCATCTTTTACTGAAATCTGAAAATTATGTATTTGATGCTTAATCCTCACTTTGAGAAACACCAGTCTCAGGAGACAAAGGTGGATAGATTTGCAAAGTTCTCACTACCAATTGGCTCTCTCAGCAGGACTGATTCAGCTCCCTGAATAACATTAGACATTCTCTCACTGTGACTTGGGTAGATTAAATTTCACGCTAACTGTGCAAATGAAGACTGAAGCTCTGGGATCGTAGTGAAATATCATGTTTTCTGTGTCTTTAAAAATGACTATGCCAGAATTTTATCCTTAAATGTATTTCATACTTTTTGAGGAATTAAAATTGTCTAGCACCTCATATGACAGGCAAGTACTCTACTACTGAGATACATTCCTTCTCCCATTAAACAATTTCTACTTTTTTTTAACCATACTATGATAAAAAATACTGCTATTATTGTACTTTATCCTTCTACACAGTAGGTAGTATAGAATGTTGCTGTATGTTCTTATGGAACTAATTCCTTATAGCAAGTCTGTAATGAGGATATTGTTTAATGAGGTTTCGGTTTATAGAATAAAAACTCAAAGAAGCTCGGTGCTTTGTACCAGATACTTCAGCTGTGACAGAGTTGGAATTTAAGTTGATTATATGCCAGGCATCAGATCTCTGATCTTTATTATATTCTCTTATTCATGTGAAGCTATTATTTTCACTAAAAACTAAAATTGGCAACGAATTTCCTGCTCAAGTTATGTTTTTCTTAATAGTTACCATGTTCATTGGTATGAAAGCCTGAAGCCCCCCTTTTCAAACTATACTCTGAGTATAGGGAAGGCCCTCTAATGATGAGTCCACATTTGGATGAAATTTTCAAGTTCTTGTCACAGGACAACCTCTGACAATTAACCCTTGATTAGGAACCTTTACTAAGCAATAGCACTACTATTTAAAGGAATCTTTTTTTTTTTTTTAATTTTTTGGGTACGATCACTTCATCATGATCTAGTTGTTAACTATATTTTAAGAGAAAAACATCCATGTTATATTCAATACTTATTCCTAGTTTCTATTGAAAATCTCTTGAAAGTAATTCTATGATTCTATTTTGAATACGCAAACATATTTATTTCTTTTTATAAAACATGTATGGATTTTTAGGTAAGAGGGTATTATTGAAAGCATGACTCATTATCCAAATAAGAAGAGTCAGTATAAAAAATACACTATATTTGAATGACAAAAATATGGAAGCTTTTCTTTAGAAATCCATACACCTGGGAACATGGTGGGTAATATACCAGAAGGAAATATGATGAAACACTGCTCATCAATGCACATCCCTAGGCAAAAGAGCAGCAGCAGAAACCCCATCCTAAAAATAAACTAGATTATTATGGTGAAAAGAAACAGTCTCACCCTCAGGACAAGCCCAAGACCTTCATAAGCCTTGACTACAGTACAGGAGATTCAGCTTTGATGAAATGATGATTCGTCTGGTGGACAAGTCAATTACAGAGAGGAATCCCATTTTATCCCTCTATATGACTTGAAGAGCAGTGGCCAGGTATTATCCTGAGAGAGAATATAACGTTTAAAACCAAACTATCTTAAGACCTTAGAAGAGGGAGCAAACACAAGTCAGGGAACTTGATTTAACTTACTACAACACCAGAGTGAGGTACAACCTTGGAAGGAAGTTGCAGAGCACAGGAAGGCTAGATGTTAATGAGATGTTGAAAGTTCAGTCTGCAGGAAGCTCAGATCAGACAGTGAACTAAACAACCCCAGTCTGAGTGGCTGGAAGCTAATTTCATTAACTAAGGAAATAGCACAGGAGCTTGGTAGCCCTGGGTTTGAGATCAGGAAGTAGATCACGCTCTGGAGCCACCTTCTTGCTGCTTCTGTTTATCACTTAAATCCTGAGAACCCTGAGTTACATCTTACCAGTAAGGTAATTAATAAGAAATATTTCTAATTTAAATTTTAAATTTTTGAAAATTCCATATATGACTACTGTATTTACAAAATTTCCACCATTCCCCCAACTCTCCTACCCCCCACTTTACTCTTGAATAAATGACCTCTTCTATAATTATTTTTATACACACACACACACACACACACACACACACACACACACACACACACATACACACACACACACACACACACACACACACAATCTCCTGAGTCCAATTAGTGTTTCTTAAATATATATGTGTTTAGGGATGACCACTTAGGATCAGACAACAAATTAGTTATCTTGTACCTGAAGAAAACTGATTCTCCTCTCAGGAACCATTCATTTCCTACAGCTGCTCATCTATGAGTAAAGACTTGTGAAATTTTGCCCTTTTTTGCCTTGACAGATCAAGTGAGTTCATCGCTATAGAGGGGGATATATTTTTTAGGTCAACATATTGTTGAGATGCCTCAGGTGCAACATCCCTGCCATGTCTAGAAGACACCATTTAGCAGCAGGTGTTCTGATCTACTAGCTGTTACGTTCTGTCTCTTTCATGATATTCCTTGCGTCTGTGTAGGGCTGCATTGTAGATGTACCAATAGGGCTGGAGAATCTCACAGTCACTTATTCTCTGTGTTTATCTATGATACCTGACCCAACCCACATCACTTTTCTTTCACTTCAGGCTGTAAAGAAATGAAATGCCTTTGCTCCATTTCTGTGCCTATACTATATTCAATAAATAATTAATATAATTGAATTAAAAATATTACTGATGGTTGGAAATTTTGTCAAAAAAACAAAACAAATGAAAAACTAAAAATCAAAAACCAAAAAAAAAAAAAAAACAAACAAACAAAAGAAAAAACCCACGAAGTATTCAAGTTTCATCAAGGACACAGTCTGTTTTGCAGTGTTACTAATGTTAGCATTTGGAAACCTTTTGTTAATCCTGGCAGTCCAGGGAAACATGCAGTCCCCTCAGACAGTAAGTACCAAACTGTGTACCTTCATTTCTGTCCATAGCTCTGAGGTGTCATGGCACCAGGAGTTGTCTTCCTAAATTAAAAAACTAAATTGATACTGTCCACTTTTTTAATCAAAAGTTTTAAGTGAGCATACAAAGTAATGGTTTCATTATGGACTCTTTATATATGTATCATAAATGCTTTGGTCTCCTTCTGTGCCTTCACTGCACTCTTATACTACTTCCTTTGTTTCCTCTAGTCAACCCAGTATTTGTTGTATTGCATGTGCAGATGAATTTTTAAACAGTCTTATTAAATAAGAAACACAGAGCCAAATACAGAGGTTATAGTCAAAGAGATCAGAGCAATAGCCACGACTAGCTTTAGCTTACCACCAGCAGTAGCTTCCACAAAGAGAGAGCCTCTTCCCATCTAACCTGTGTTTTTATTGCCTTCCTGTTCTGCCTTCTCATTGGCTCTAAACCCAGCCACATGACTTTCTTGTTACTGCCTGTCTATACAGACCTTCAGGTCTCTATGGTTGGTACTGGGATTAAAGGCTTGTGTCAACACGTTTGGCTGTGCCCTTGACCACAAGAGACTCTGCCTGCCATGTGATTGGATTAAGGGCGTGTGCTACCATCACCTGACTGCTATTCCTGGCTTGCTATGACCTCTGATCTCCAGGCAAACTTTATTTATTAACATACAAATAAAATATCACATTTCAGCATGAATAAAATATCATCACACTTTAATAATACTTCTTTTCCATCATGATTCTGTTTCCAGCTTCATGACCTACACATGCACATCTACAACTATAAATATACACATCTGTAAATATACACAAATACATGATTTTAAATTTATGCTCTGTGTATGAGGAAAAGTGATATTGTTGTCTTGGTGAGTCTGACTTATTTCAGTTAATGATTTCTAATTTCATCCATTTTTTTTCTGTAAATGTCATGATTTTGCTTTTCTTTATGACTGCTTATATTTCCATTTTTTTTCTAAGACAAAGGATTAGATCAGACAGTGAGGTCTGTAAGTCCTTTTCCAAAGGTTGCAAATTAGCAAGGGAGAAAAGGCTGTTGGCCAAGAGCAAGACTGGTCACTTTTGCCCAAGGCCAACATGTAACCAATAAAGCAATGTTGCAAAAAAGCCAATGCTCTACAAGTAGGTCAGAAAACCCATGAATTGTCCTTCATTGTCTAGCATTGTTGTTGAGTTTCCAAGACTTTGATCTACTTGGGACCATTTCTGATAGAGGAAGTCTTTCTCTTCTAAAAAAATTGTGCTTCTCTCTCCCTTTCCTGTTTAGAGATTCAAGAACCTGGAACCCTCCAGAGGATCCCTCCAAACCATTGTCTTTACTGATATTGTATGTACCACAATATTGTCCACCCTCAGGCAACTCATGAACCATATGGGTCATCAAAATGCAATGTATTTGCATTCTGAACATTGTCCTTTAACAAATTAAATGCAGGTTTGGGGCTGCCACTCACTCGGTGGCCAAGGATAGCCTTATTATTTAACTTTGCCGAACCTGTCATCCCTCTTTTAACTGAGCATAATGATGTAATCCACAGAAGACATTTACAAAGTGTCTTATAAACAACATTATACAGAATGGCTGGCAAGATGCTATGCATACAGCAATCACTGATTTTTGGAGTATCATTTTACTGCTGTAAGAGAATAAACATTAAACGACATTTATCTTAACAGCAGTCACCAAAGTTTATCTTTAAGATGTGGCTTCCCTTTCCTACATTACTTATGGGTATAAGGTTTCGGGTTATGGCTTGGAATGAAAGAAGAAAAGGAGAAATGTTAGCTAGGGCTGCATTGTTCATGGTTGAACTGTAACAATTTTCCTAGATAAATAACTGAAGTAAGTTGATTCTCTCATTTCTTGCCTGCCCTACCCAGGGAATGACCATCCAGGAAGTTTATCAATCACTTAACATTCTTTCACTGACTACTCAGTGGCTATTCCTAGAAATGTCAAACTTTGGGCCAAAAAGTAAACATTTTCACCTCATTCTTCTCTTCTGTCCTATAAATATTACAACTTGCTACTGGACTGTGGGTTTTGATTTGGAAGAGAACCTCCTCTGTAGATTTTCTCCAAGTAAAGATCTGCAATGCCAGCAGGTCCTTTATTTTCATGTTATCATCAGTCTTGCTATTTTGCTGACCTTTCAGAAGAGACAGTAAACTCTCTCCATAAAGTAGAGCAAAAGAAGTTAGGGTGGATGCAACACACTAAAGACAAGGGGAAAGGTTAATAAGTATCTCTGCAGACCAGAAGCAGGCACCAGATCTCATTACAGATGGTTTTGAGCCACCATGTGGTTGCTGGGAATTGAACTCAGGACCTTTGGAAGAGAAAGCAGTGCTCTTAACCTCTGAGCCATCTCTCCAGCCTGTGTCTAGGTATTTTAAATCAAGGAGGAAGAAGCCCATTTAGATCACGAGAAAACACTGTCTTTCCATAGTTCTGTATCTCTAATTCCACAGTACAAACAGCTTCAGTCATGAAATGATTTTGCTTTGTACTAACATACCTTTGTTGAAACACCTTCTTTCCATTCACTATTGGCTCTGTGAATGAGAACTCCTGAAAAGACCATGGGACTACAAAGTCTGGTAGACAGAACAGGTTGGAATGTTGCAAGTTCAGAACCTAACTACCTTGGGTAGTCTTTAGCCCACTAATAGTCATTTATTGCTTTCCTTGTGTGGAACCTAACATCTATGTGATCATTGGGTAAATAGTTTGTAATATACAGACTGCCACTTTTGAACAATGAAAAGTCTAAGAATAGGGTCAGATAACATCTGGTGTCTACAGCTTAGATAACTCGTTCTTCTGTAAGTCGCCTACCTGATGTTTCCCCATTATTTTCTTTGTTCTATTATTGTAAAGCTTCATAGAACTCTTACCCTGTTAGAAAATAGTATTGGAGGAGCCTGATTCAATGTTCTTGGGTCGTGGTAACTCACTTTTTGCTTCAGAGAATCTATCTCTTTTATTAACTTGAGATAGAAGCTATATCCTTTGTGGAAAATTGCCTATTGTTCCCACTTTTTCCC
Source organism: Peromyscus melanophrys (assembly GCA_902168415.1). NCBI lineage: Eukaryota > Metazoa > Chordata > Mammalia > Rodentia > Cricetidae > Peromyscus > Peromyscus melanophrys. The sequence continues at coordinate 33,008 of CABHPR010152596.1, read as the reverse complement.
ATGGTGGGTAGAATACACAACTTGCTTTTGTATCACTAAACTCCTGGAATATTAGGTATGATATTCTAAGCTGCCTAGGTTTACTGTCAGTATGAGTATATGCAAAGCATAACATTACACAACTAACAAAATTATAAATTCTAAATATACATGAGTACAAAATCTCTGAGAAGAGATGGTAAACAAGGAAAAAAATCATAATTAGTGAAAACAAGGATATTACCTTCCACTGTGTTTCTAAAGCTGAAATTGGCAGTTCTATCCATGGAGCCAGTTTCATACTGGATCAAACTCAGACAAAATTCCACATCTGCTGAAGATGGGAGCCTCGGGGTTTTGGCTTTGTCATGGTTTCCAGGATTGCGCATCAGTGGTCCCTCAGGTGTCCCGTCACATAAAGCCTGACGGCCATTATACTCCTCTGATCGGCTACAGATGATCTATGAAAACACTTCATGTTAAATGAGGCAAGTGGAGAAGGAAGGAATGTTGAAATTACTCATAACTACCTTCATTCAGCATCCTAACAATTAGATGAAAATGTCAAAGAATGCAGTGGAGTTTGTAGGACAAATGATGGAATGTCAAACCCATGGTGGAGTTGTAGTCCTACATCTAGTTACTACCACATCTAGCATGTACCACAATGACTTTGGTTTCCTAAGTCTTATGCACTAAACTGTGCTCAAAATGAGTATTTTATGTACATAGTTGAGATACAATTGATTTGTGAAACCTCTACTATATGTTAATCACTATGTGAGGTACAAAGTCTCAGGTTATGACAGGAAAGGCAGTTACTGAATTCAAAATCCTATCACATGAGAAACAGTGAACAACCAACAGAAAAATTTACTAAAAATAACCAGATAGCAAATACTGCTAATCATTCCACTTCACGCACTTTGTTTTTGCCATAACATCCATTTTTAATGTCTGGCTTGATATACAACATAGTCTTGCTCACAGGGAACTTTCAAAGCACAGCAGTTTTCCTAATACCTGTGTTATTCCCTGGCAGACTATTTTTAAAAGAATCATAATTCTTCACATTTTTATAGGAAAGGTTTTAAGGAGCCATGATTCATGAACTATTTCATTTAGGTCACGTGGTAATACTTACCATATTAACAAGTAAACTGAGGATAGAGAAGATAAGTAACAGTTTGAAGATAAAAAGACAGTGCTTCCATCACAAACCAAGCTTTTCAGCTCCATCTTTACTGGACATTGAGCAGCTATTTGTTCATTTACTTATATTTGTGTGTGCATATACATACGTGGCATGTGCACAAGTGTGTGCTTGCATGTGTGTTGGTACATGTGTGTGTGTGTGTGTGTGCATGTGCACATGCACATATACATGTTTGTGCATGCCTGTGGAGGCCACAGGTTGATGTTGAGTGTCTTCCTCAGTTATTCACTGTGGCATACATTAAGATGTGCTCTCTCCCTGGAACAGTACTCATTCATTTGGCTAGTTTGGCTAGTAAGATTTTTCTGGCAATTTCACACTTCCATTTTGCAAGCAATCAATACTAATAAGAAGCCACTACTCCCACTCTGGATTTCAGAGGGTGCTGGTTATATGATCTCCAGTTCTGATGCTTGCACTGTAAGTTTTTACTCACTGAGCCATTGCCTCTTTCCCTCTCTATGCATTTGTAACTCATGCACAGGAGTTCAACAGCCAATGATTTTAAAGCATTTCTATGTTAAAATGAACAACAAAGTTCCAGTTTGTCACCTAATTTGCATATGTGGCAATCCAGATGCAACACTGTGAAATGAAAAACTTGTTTATTTGAGCAGGGGGACCCTTGTAAGATTAATTATTGTGGGCTGGAAAGATAGCTAAGTGGTTAAGAGCACTGTTTGCTCTTCCAGAGGACCCAGGTTCAATTCCCAGCACCAACATGGCAGCTCACAGTTGTCAGTAACTCCAGTTCCAGGGCATCTGACATTTTCACACCAATGCACATAAAATAAAATTATACAAATTATTAAGAAAGGTTAATTACTGTACTTAGAGGGAAGAAAGGAAGACTGGACTGGTGGGTTGCTTTGGAATACTTCAGGGAGGCAGATTCCATGCTGACAAGCCACCCAAAGTCACAAAAAAGAAATAAGGCTCCATTTTATGAATTACAACTGTCGATAGTTCAAGTTATAGTTGGGAATTTTCTGGACACAAATTAGGCTAGTAAATGCCAGCTACAATGAAGATAAATGCCTAAAATTGTGGTCTTAGTTCTTCCTTCATTTAACTTCAATTACCTCCTTTAAAGTCCTATCTGTTAGTTTTGTGGCTTCAGCAAATGAATTTGAAGGACACACTTTGAGTTCGTGGAGTAATTTTGGTAAGAATTAGCCTGTGATAATTAATCTTCTGCCCATTTAGCTATCATTCTGTCAGCCCTGAAACACATCTGTTCCAACTTGTAATAAAATGTTCAGGGGCTTCATTCTTCCCAAATTCTCCTCAACCAGAATGACAACGGTAGGTGGCTCTTGATGTTCCGGCCAGTAGCCCCCAAACACTGTAGACTAGATGGGGCTGGTGCTACAGGGTAGGGAATGACATCTAATATCTCAGAAAGGTAAAGGTATTTCCCCAGAGAAAATAGGATACCACAAGAGTAAAATCACATTGAGCTCCTATAGTATGCTTCATGTCTTTATGGCTTCACTGTGAAACACAAATCACAGTAAAAATTATTCAGAATTTCAAGGTAAAAATTACAAGTTGATTAATCTTCAAAATGTAGGTCCATTTCTGAGCACTGTGCATGGCTCCTTGTCCTGGTTTCATCTTGTTGCTGTGATTCAAAATGACTAAAGCCAACTTAGACAGAAAGGGTTTATTTGAATCACAAGATAAAGTCCATCATAGGGAAAGGCCATAATAGAAATCTGGAGGCAGGAAATGTAGCAGAGACAATGGAGGAATGTTGCTTACTGGCTTGCTTCCTTTGACTTGCTGTGACTTACTCAATTATCCTTCTTCTACAGCCCAGGCCTATTCAACCAAAGATGGGACTACCCAGAGTGCCTTGGCTCTTTCCACATCAACCAGGAATCAAGAAAGTTCTCTGTTAGGAAACCAACATGCTAATCTGTTGGAAAGCACATACTTAATTGAGATCCCTCTTCTCAGGTATGTCAAAGTCTGTGTAATGTTAACAAAAACTAACCAGTATAGCCATAAACCTGTGCTTGATGTAGAACTCAGCTCTATACATTCTATCTTTCTATTTATAGTCTATGGCCATATGTATGGGTGAGTTTGATGACTTTCCCCACCAATTACATTAATGAAAATTCTCATATTCTAAATATATACATACTTAAAATTCAAACATTGTTTTCATACATTGCAAATACATTATTTACATAAAAAAAAAACACATTCCTTTCTCTGTACTTTCACACCAACCAGCCTGCTGTTAAAGCCAGGAAGCAATGGATTCCCTCTTGTATGTTACCCTCCATTTTCTTTCTCGTTGGCTTGGGCAAACATTATTTTCAATTCAACCCTCCAAAACCTGTCTTTAACCTGGCTAGTGTTCCCCACATGCTTTCATCCTATGTCATCGTGCTGCTGAGGCCACACTGCCTATTCGCTTACACAGTTTGAGAATCCCTATGCAAAAATTCAAAATCCAGAATGTTGAAACTCTATGACAAAGGGAGGGATAATGTTAAATGTTCTAAATATTGCGTAAATTATCTTTAAGCTATATGTGTCTTTAAAAAAAATCATTTCTTTACAAATGAAGATATTTGAAAATCTGTAAATTCAGCATTGCTGATTCTAAAGCTTTATCTGCTTCATTTATTTTTTTCATATTAATGACTCCTGAATGGTATCATAAAACTAGTCCAACTTCTGCTCTGGACGTAGTAGTTTGGAAGTCTTTACAATGTCAATTGACTAGACACCACGTCAGGGATACAGAGGGAAGTCATGTCATTCCTCTTTGACTAATAATCCTCAGGATATTTCCAAAAGGTCTTTTTGCAGAAAAGACTCCCACAGCAGACTCAGTTAAATTAGAGAGGTTGGATGGAACTATTTTTGCTGAATGCCAACTGCTACGTGACTAAGTGGTTGGGTGATGGAGGCATTAGTAATTCAGAGGAAAGATACCGTGGTTACAGAAATAATGTAAAAAACTTAACTCCAAATTGTTTATGTTTGATTCAGAGGCAAGGACAAGGATGGAAAATTTGTTAGCATTGTGGTTACCTGTCCTGGATATTGTACTCAGAAATATAGGGTCTAATATTGATTCTAATAAGCCCATAGCCTCAGACAGGTCATCCAGACTCTTTGTCAAGGCTTTACATCTTTAAATGAAGAATGTAATGACTCTTTATTCAGGATCAGGTAGTCCAGCATAAAGGGCATGATTCAGTACTCTCTGGCACCTGTGTAAAGGATCCAATAATTATGGCTGGCATGCAGTTCAGTCCTAGGGTACTTGCCTAGCATGTATAAGTCCTGGGTTATACCCCAGATTACCTCACCTTTAATAATGCCAAAAATTGTAATTATTTTTAGAATAAAACCATTTATTCTATTAATTAGATATGTGCGTTATTTTTGTCAGTAAGTATATGAGTGTTGAATGTTCATTATTATAATAACTGATCCTGGTGTATCATTTAAAACACAGTATTTCCCACACATTGAAATTAGAACAATATGGCAAAGTCTTAGCAAGTAATTTTACATGAACTAATTATTTTAAATTGTTTAAAGTAATGTTATATTGATCTATCGTATCTTTTAGGAACAACAATATCTCTAAAATATCTAAATAACTTCCTAGGGGTCTGGTAGATAAGTTAGAGAAGTCTACACAAATTTATGTTTATGTGTGTCAAAGGACAATGGCTTTCACAGTAGAGTACGTTGATTTCTAATCCATTCAGTTCTCTCATTAGCATAGAAAACAAGCATATATGATAATAGCACTCTTTTTATTTTCTTGTTGAAAAATGTGAATTCTAAAGGTCGTGAATTCTAAATGGCTTGTTTAGCAGAGTTTGGTAAATGGCAGAAGTTGGACTGAGCCCAGGTCATCCGGTAAAAGTTTGGTTCTTTTTCCTTCCAACCACAATGATGTGTAGCATATGCTCAGGGCAGTATAATCAAATATTCAAGTCCAAAGAAGCAAAGAAAGGGAAACAGAAGACACAGGTGTATTAGTATGGAAGATGAAACATGACAGTGTTCTATTAAACTGTAGGAAGTAGCAATAAACTACCTGCTCTTAAAAGCCTTCGGGAGCAAAGATTTTATTACGATATTTGAGTTTTTCCAGGAAAAAAAAAAAGAAAGAAAGAAAAGAAAACACTAACCATATGACATTCCACAAAATCTTTCATAAAGAAAAAAAGAGAAGCTGCTATTGCACGGGGTTGTTGTCATGGTTACCTAAACCCATGACTTTCTGCTGAAATGTGACTTTGTTTTTCTTCCCCCTGTGGCTTCCATGTGATATGCTTTCCACCTGCTGAGTGGATTCCCTGGCTGCAGTTCACTCACATCTATCATCAGGAACTGTTTTCCTCTCCATTGTGATCCATCGGGACAGCTCTCTTTGACACACCTTCTCTCCTTAGGTTCGCTTCTCTTGTTTGCATAACATTATATCTAATGGTGTTGAGCACAGGAATTTTGTACGTAAATGTCATTGAGTACCTTCCTTTTTCTAAAACTTACTAATTTAATAGAGACAGATATGCTTCTATTTGAAGATGTTTTTTGAGAATAATCATACAAATGAATGAATAACAAGCTAGGAAAAGATTGATTGCACATTAATCCTTATTTCTAAGAAAATTAACCTTAATTATTTGACTTTGTGTATTATCTCCTGTCAAAGAAAGCTTATCAGGTAATTTTTTTCATCTCAAATAATGTTGAGACGTATTATGAGCTATACCATATATTTTTGTGTACACATTTCCACACACACACACACACACACACACACACACACACACACACACACAC
>CABHPR010152596.1:0-26973 GCA_902168415.1 Peromyscus melanophrys | reverse complement strand
CACACACACACACACACACACACACACACACACACACACACACACACACTCAGGTAGACCAGCAAACACTGCACAAAATGCCTCATCTTAGATGTTAAGCAAGTGCTGTCTGTTGGCATTTTATGTCTTTCACACTGAGAATTCAGTCTGTAAAATATGGGCTGAGATCTCAGAAATCCATCTAGAATAAGAATTAAATTTCTCTCTGATTTTCATTTTTCTTTGATTCATCATGTATTTATGAAGCAAATTCTGTTTGTATATCATGGTCCCTATATATGTGGTTAGAAATATATTTATAAATAGTTTATACCTTGGAGAATCTGACAGCGGTAGACAGAGATAGGCTTAAAACATTCACATGTTCTGAAATATTAGAAAAGCTGTAAGATAAATCTGCAGAAAGTATGTAACAAAGGGAAGGAAATAAATTCTATCTGAAATAAATAGAAGTGTCTATCTTCCTCAGTGTTGGGTGCATGTGAATTTGATAGTTTTACTTTTTATGTGTATGAGTGTTTTTCCCAATGCATGTCCGTGACCATGTGTGTGCCTGGTGTCCATAGAGGTCAGAAGAAGATATCAGATCTCCTGGGGTTGGGAATGGAGTTACAGATAGTCGTGAGCCATCCTATGGGTGTTAGGATCAAACCTGGTCAACTGCAAGAGAACTTCAGACAGAAAAAATAACCACCTCTCAAATTGTACATCCATAAATTAGTTTGTTATTAGATCCACTTTAAGCATAAGTCAACATGGTTTACTTTAATAGAAATGGAGACAGAGCCACTTGGGTTCTGTCCTTGAGTGTTTTTTCTTTTCTCTCTCTCTTTTTTTTTTTTTACACAAATTCTCCTACTGTTTTGGGCTTATTATTTATAAAATGTGAGTACTCTGTGAGATACTACAAAAGATCTCTCAGGTTGGAATGGGTAAATACTATCAAATCTCTAACATCTCCTTTTGTAAAGTAAGAAGATATCTTAAGTCAAGCAATGAGTAGAAGCCCATATGAAATGGGCTATCAGCCTAGCTAATTTGGAAGGTATTAATGAGCTCATTTTAACTTGGAAGCTATTTGATCTCATCTAACACAAAACAGTCTAGTTTTTAATTTGAATGTTTAATTTAGACAAAAGCATTCAAATTAATGGTGTGTTCATTACAGAAGCTGTGTTTTCATAAAGGAAAGTAAAGAGATAACTAAACAATCTCCACATTAATTAAATCTGTGAATCATAGTGCTGGCTGCAAATTAGAGCCACATAAAGAGGTTTAAAAGTACAAGCACCCTTGGGAGGCTGAGGCAGGAGCATTACTGTGCTTTAGAGGGCCGACTAGGCTGTACAGTGAGTTCCAGGTCAGTCTAAGGATACAGTAGGACCTCTTCTCCAAATAAACAAAAAATGCACACTGGAGCTGTACAATAGACCAATTGATTCTGTGTTTCCAGCAAGTAGTTAGATCACCGATGTTCAAGCAACTACAGAACAATGACAAAAACTGTAGGTGATTGTAAATCTGACAGTGATTGAATTAAAGCAATGTAAATAAACATTTATTTATTTATTTAAAATTTTATGGCAATGTGTGCCTTGTCTGCATGTATGTCTTGCATCATGTATGAACCAAGTACCTAGGGAAGCCAGAAAAGGATGTCAGAGCCCTAGGAACGGAGTTACAGATGGTTGGAACTTGCCATTCGGGTGCTGGGAATTGAGCCATCTTTCCAGATACAAACAACCTTAATTTGCTTTGAGTTCCCTTCTAAATCATTATTCAGTTTTCTTTTGAAGTGATATTTCTTTTTCTTTGGTGTGTATTCACTGAACAGGGGATTCATAAAGACATTTTCATTGAAGCATATAATAATGCGTTTTGACCATATCGCTCCTCCAAGCCTTCTATCCCTTTCTTCTCCTAATTGGAAGGGGCAATGAGAGAAAAACTCTCATTTTTGAAGTACATTAACAAGAGAGATTGTATGAATGAAGAAAATAGACAACATTAATTAGTTTATCTGTCATGTCTGCAACTGTTTATCCCTGGACAGTGCACAGCTTAGGGAGATAGAGCAAATATTTATTTATGTATTAAACTTCATTTTTTAAAATGTTTGCTTGCTAAGTTTTTTGTTGTTTTGTTTTGCTAATTCTTTTTATTTTTAATTTTGCTTGTTTTTCTTCAGTGATTTTATTCTTTCACTTTCTAATTCTATGTAAAGAGCTCTTTTCCTCCACAGAACTATAATTGCAGTACAAGTTTGTAGACAATATTGTAGCAGTTATAGTTCATGGCTTACTAAGCCAGATCAATCTATGTGGTTTTACATTTTTATTTTTAAGAAAGTTATATAATTGCCCATAATCATAAGATGAATTCAACACTCAAAACATGATTAGAAACATTAAATCTGGGTATCATCTAGAAGTAGACTCTTCTTGTAATTAAATATTAATTTATATCTCCTTACTGAACTCAGTGTGTATATTACAACTTTTGATAATTTAGATGATCTTTCAGCTTTTCTGTATCAAGTGAAGCTATGCAGTAAATCAAAGTATTGTATATCTAAGACTCCCACATCCAAGACTGACATGATTTAAAGCAGTAGCCAGAGTAGTAGATGAGGGGTTTGAAGCTCATTGATTACGGTAGAATAACTGAAAATGTACAGCAACCAAATTTTCCATCAAAATCCCTCCATATAAAATACTCATTAGGTTAGTAAACAGTTGCCATCATTGACACCAGGAATTAGCAGCTGTATTTTACAATGGCACTTTAAGGGGCTCCATTTTGGAAGTGTGTGAGCATCAGGCATAAAGTGAATTTGTATTTCAAAATTCTCAAGTGTGGAGCAGCCTGTGCAGTGTTCTTTTCATCATGTTTGAATTAGTAGTCACAATAGGTGCAGTAGGAAATTTTAAAAGATAAGTAAAAGAAAATCTCTCACACTTATGTTTACTTAAAGGAAAAACACTTTAACATTTCTTTCTTATCTTTTGCCTCTAATCCTGAGTGAAGAAAAACAACAGGAGAAACGGGAATCTAATCTCAAACCAGCTATCTCTTAACTCTATTTCTAACACTTGTAAAGTATGAAGAAGGCTAATTTCTTCTTCATCCTAATGAAAAAGCTTAGAAGAGCTGGATCCTTTCAAAAGGCCAGTCTTGTCCCTGAAAATGAAGGGGTTAGTCAGACAGCCATTGTACCCATGAACAAATACCATCTTTGCTATTTACAAACAGTTCTGTTATACAATTTTAACAAATTGTGTATATCTTATGGCTTTAAAAGGAAGATAGGTTCATATTAAATCAGCTAATGTATGTAAATACTTTCAATAGAGATTTACATATTCTAAATACTCAACAGCTTTTAGTTTCTTTTTAAATTAAAACAACTGAAGATTTTGTATCCAATCAGTGTTTATCAAGCATTCATATAATAAAGGTCATCATTGATACTCAGCAAATTATGCCAGCACTCTCCCTTGGAGATTCTAGTTAATTGGTTGAGGTTAGGACCAGGAATTTTTATTTTTAAGTAGTATATCCTATTAGTTTTATTGGTAATATTAATTTTTTTATTCAGAATCATGCACTAAGATAATTTGGTTACTCATCCATTCCTAAATAACTCTGAGCTACTGTCTATGCCGGATACCATCCTAGGTGCTAGCAATATAGTGGTGAGGCAAGCATTCTTTGTTCAGAGCAGATTAGAAATCTAATTAAGCTATTAGATATTAGATGAATAAGCATTAATTGTGATTTTGAAGTGTTCTCAAACACAAAAAGTCAAGAAGCATAAGAATCTTTTAGTTAGGCACATTTTCTACACTGAGACATCCGCAGAGGTGTTCACAGAGACCTGCATGAAGATGTGGCTGCTGAGGTACCATTCCTCTCTGACTCTGCATGTGAAGTACACCTTACCTGCCAGGAGGAGAAGAAGGAGCCTGGGCTGAGTAGATTAGGGTTTTCAGGGTGGCGACCTCCCAAGTACTCATCTGTACAAATGTCACAGTTTTCTGCATCCCGCCAATCCCAGTACGGAATGGTGAAGTTCTCATCCCCTGTTAGCTCCTGTATTTCTTGTTCCCACAGTAGCAAGAAAAGTCTGTGCCAAGGCAGAAAACCTGGTGCTTCATGGGCAAAATCAACGTCCCTCCAGATTTCAGAACCTCCAAGCAGGGTGTCTCTTGACACATAGTAATGCATCCATACAAAGAGGTCATAGATGTTGATATCATTAAACATGGGTGTTGATCCATTGTTCATTTGACCATATGTGGCTGTGGGGATGACATAGACTGGGCTGATAGTATGTTTTGCTAAAGTTAGGTAAGCAAAGAACTTATTCTTCTCTGCCACACTCAAATCATAGATATTTCTTCTAATTAAGAGTCGTTTCTCCGTGCAGTTGGGGCCCCCAAATCCAAACTTACAGTTGCCACAGTTGAATCCCATGAAGTTGCCAGAGCACTGACAGGTTCTATTATAAAACACAGAGGGCCAGGACTCACGATCATCCACCCCTTTGAAGGGGAATTGAGGTCCAGACGGTGCACTGGACAGAAGGATGTCCTGGCAGGAACCTCTGCCTGAAAGCTGGCCGCAGGGACTCCCATCACCCGTCCATGGAGGACAGCACTCTTTTGCCATCAAGTTCTTCGAGGAGGCACAGGCTCGAGGGAAGTGGCCAGAAGAGATCTGGAAACTCCACAGAAGGCAATACAAAATAGCCAGGAACATTTTCCCCTTTAGATGGAACACGATCTGCTTAAATGGGTTAACGAGAGTCACAGACTCCTTTTTTCAGCAACTCCTACAGTGACTATCACATGTCCTGACTAAGACCTATATGACCACTCCCCCTTCCTACATCAAATGCTCTGTCTTTACCCTAAGCTTTGATCTTCTGGAAAGCACATGACTAACTTTTCTTTGGAGTTTGCACAGAGCCTACAATGAGGTAGATTTAAGTCAAAGGAAGTTATTTTATTCTAATTGATACAAAAATTAACAATGAGTGGAATTTGCAAATGGGAATTATATCAAGACTAAACTGTCTCCTGTGAATAAAAATCAAGAAACATCTGGATTGTGAACACAAGGCTGTTATTTTCAGGGACAGTAAGTAGATAACAACATTCATAGAACTCACTTTGCAAAGAGACTTTTCTTCAGAACTCATAGATTAATGCTTATATCTGACTACTGCTGAGTTTATTATTTTATAAAAATAATCAGACTAAAATACTTGCCTCTGACTTTTCCTTAATTATCTTGACGCATTTTCTGACTAAGTAAATGTAGCTTACTTTGTTACTTTGGTGAATTGCTTCAATATGGGAAGTTTTCTAGTTCAAACACTCTCTCTGTCTCTCTCTGTCTCTGTCTCTGTCTCTGTCTCTGTCTCTGTCTCTCTCTCCATTCTATTCTTTCACCCATAAACTCTGGAAGTTAGCAACAGTCTGACTGGATGTTTTGAACTAAATAGTGAGCACTATTACACGAGCTGAAGAGGAAAGAGAATGGTCAAGTGACACATGTCCCTGTGAGGATCCCTTCCCAGTGCTACCTCACACTAAAAGCAGGGCGGTCCTCTGAATTAAGGGAGAAAGGAGAAGGAAGTGCAGTTTTGAGGAAACCATTTTGTCTGAACCCTGGAGCTGAGGAGATCTAGAGAAAACCACCACTTTCCTGATGATGCTGGAATGTCAGTCTGCTCTGCTTCTTCGCTTCTCCCCAGGGTTTATCTCAGTACTTAAGAAGCGTTGACTCCTCCATAGTATTCTCTTGAGATTCAGGACAGCCTTTGCAGGTAGAAGAAGCAGTGTGTGGGTGCAGGGAAAGGGAAGTTTCCATGGAGACTGTCTCCTGCTGGGATCTGGAAGCTTTCACAGGATCTCATTCAGGAGGTTTAGTCCTTTTTTGCTTTTCTTCTGTTAGAGCCAAAAAGAAATTAACACAGGACTCCTTTACCCTGGGGAGTTTTTGTTGTGTATTACTTGTAGCCACATGTGGCCTTTTCTAATTCTTTCCCATTTAGTTGCAGGTGGAATTCAGCTTCTTCTGTTTAATTAATAACTTTTTTCGTTCACTTGTTCCTCTATCAGGCATCTCAAAAAAATTGCTTAGAAAGTCCCCACCATGCTTTCTAAGGACTTTACATTTGCTTTCCCAAGTCTATTTTGAAAATTTGTAGAGCTTGCTTAGAAAATTGACTAAAATGAAGTTTGCTGTTTCTATTTCCTTCAGAGGGTTTGAGTCCCTTAAATTAACACTTTCTCCTTGTCCCTCTTCAATGTAGTCAACTGTCTCCTCTAGCTTACTTATATGGTACTCCTATTGCCAGTACTGGTTTCTGTATATCAAAATCCATTTGCACAAGATTTTCCTTGTCTCCAAATGTGCACTCTGTAGGTATCTTCAAGTTACAGAATTTGATAATGCCCTATCCATCCTGGTTGACTATTGCATACCCTAAGACAGACTTAATGCAATATTACGTTAGCTATAGCCGGGAACTTATTAAATACACAGCAAGTACTTATTGATTATTTCTAGGACATTTGGTAAAGAGTAGATTGGAATATTGTAACAAGTATAATAGGACAGTTTTCACAACAGTCAAGAATGTCTTTGAAAAAAATCTCAGTTTAATTTTGATATTTATAGCTATGTATATTTAAATGTTTTTTTAATTAAACAACTTTTTGAAGTTTCTATAAAATAATTTCCATAAGGAAAAATGTAGATGTGTCTATTCATTTTTAATAGAGTTGAGGGAAGTTTTCTGGGAGAAAACATATTCCAGGAGACATCTGATAGAGTCCTAGAAGTAAGAGTAGAGTAACAGGAGACTAAACTTTTATAGAAGGAGTTCTTGAATTAAAGCTTTGAGTGGAAGTGGCTTAACACTCTCAAGACTTCTGAGGACTGTTAAGGTGCCTGCAGTCACAAAGTAATAGAGATGAAATGCAAGGTATCCACATGGACATGCAAAAGGGTTGAAGCAGTTTGAATGTAATCCCATGGGAATGGAAAACATTTTCATATGCAAGCCCCCTAGATGAGATAGGAGAGAATTAGAGTAAGAAGAGAAATAACTATCAGGTGAGTGATGAAGCAAATAAGGGCATATATGATGTTACTTGGACCAAAGTGATGATTTTGGAGATGAAAAATGCTCAGGCTTGTCTTGAACCAGCTATGTTGCCAACCTGGCCTTGAATTCCTGAACTTCTTGCCTCTACCTCCCTAGTGCTAGGTTACAGATGTGGCCCAGTCTCCCTGGCTCTTATTAAGAAAGTCTCCAATCATTTTTTGTTTGCTATTTGTGGTGGTTTTGTCAACTTGATGGAATTTAGAATTACTTGGAAGATAGCCCTCTGGGCAGGCTTGTGAGCATTAGCTTGATTATGCTTATTGGTGTGGGGAGACTCATCTTAATTGTGGGTGGCACCATTCCCTGGACATGGAATTCTGGACTTTACAAACTAGAGAAAGTAAGCTGAGCATGTGTATGGATGCATTCCTTCCTCTATACTTTCTAATTGTAGATGGGGAATAGGTGCTTCAATCTCCTACTGCTTTGACTTCCCCACCATGATGGATAGGCTGTACTCTTGAACTGTCAGCCAGGATAAACTTTTCTTCTCTAAGTTGCTTTTGTTACAGTATTTTTTTTAAATCACAACAAGAAACCAAAGTAAGACAGCACTCATTCCAAAATACCTGAGTACTGTAGTTTCTGGTTTTCCTCTTTTTTTGTTTTTAAAATAGATCATTGGCTTAAAGTGATGTCAGACTATTCTATCATATAATTTTCTAGCAAAATTGTATGTTTTGTTGTTTTCAATAATTGTTTCTTATAGACATTATATTGCTAAAGATGACTTTTTTATATTTCAGAAATGCCTTTCTCATTTTATCATTTTCTCACATTTACTAATGATTCCACATATATTATTTTTTTACAATGAAATGGATTTTTATTGGGTAGGATATGTATTTTTTTTTTAATTACAACTAGTTTGGGCCTGTGTGTGTGTGTATGTACATGAACCAATATGTATCAGATACTCAGTGGTAATCAGAAGAAAACTTGTGAGAGTCATTTCTTGGATCCTGGGAATTGAACTCTTCAGGATTGATATCAAGGGCCTTTGTATCCTAAGCCATCTAGCAGTTCCTAATACATATGTTAATGATCATTATAGTTGTACATACTTGTATGCATAGATTCAGATAAAGGGAAAAGTTTACAGTGATTAATTCTCTGTAGTTAGGGGTTAGACACACTAATTCATTCCATAAATATAGAGCTCCTACAGTTCCTAAAATCTTATAGATTTCAGGCGGTAAAATGTTGAACAAACAGTTGACCCTGAATTTGATGTTCTGGTCAGACATTCTAAATTTTTAGTTAAGATTTTTTTAGTCACTAATTTTTAGGCCTAAAAAATGGGGAAGAGAATAAGAATATAATTAGGATTTGTTTAAACAGTTCCGTTTATCCCAACCTTAGTATACCCAATTCTGTCATGAGGTTCTTCATCACTTTAAATGACCCAATACATGCCAGACACTTGATATAAGTTCTGACATACATTTAATTATTTCATGCACGTTCAGTGTTTTTATTAATGACTGAAGCTGGGTACTTGTGATGTTCATCATTACTGAATTCTCATTACTGGAAAGCCTTTTTCAGGGCACAAAGCTAGATGATAAGTATTTTATGAGATATACTTAAATACTCTAATTGGTCCCTTCTCTGCCCAGCAATCTCCCTTGTTCTGTCTCCAATTAAAATATTGCTCCCTAAGACAGGAGATTTTGCAATTGCACTGACACGTCATGCTTTCTCAGGACTCAGGGATTAGCTCATTCTCTTTCTCCTTCTCAAAACGAATTCTTCCTTATTCACTTGCATGATTTCTATCCACCCAATAATATTCAAAGACATTGCTGCAGGAGGACCTGTGCAGAGCTACAGACTGTGGGATGTTTGTTAACATTCTGTGGCAGGAGTACCTTGGCGGATTGGAGCCAAAGAATGCCACAGAAATCACACCACACAACAGATTTCATGCAAAAGATTTATTGGAGGGGGAGCACTTAAGGACAGTCTTGGAGCTGGGACAAGAGAGAGAGAGAGAGACAGAGACAGAGGGAGAGAGAAAGAGAGAGACAGAGACAGAGACAGAGACAGAGACAGAGACAGAGACAGACAGGTAGAGAGAAAAGGAGACTGTCATAGACGTTCCTCCACAGAATCCTACACAGGAGAGGAAATGGGCTAGTTTTTACCTGAATTTTAATCAACAATCATTTTCTACAATACTACTGAGAAGACTGAAAACTTCTTTGGGCAAGGATGTACAAAATTTTAAAATTTCAATACTCAAAGTAACCCTGTATGTTACATACTATATCTCACTGTTTTCAAGACAATTCATGTTAATCAGTGTTTAAGAGCAAGCTGTGGAAGTCATATCTTTCTGTGTAACTACAAATAGCTAAATATTTTATTTTTATTATATTATCTTTCACAATGATAATAGTTTTATTTGCCAATTTTATTTCATTGTATTCATGCTTCTCTTTCATACTTGGCCTTGAACAAAATGTTTTTGTAACTGTTTTGAAGGCCATCTTTGAGTATTTTACTATGTTCTGAGCTAATATCTAGAAAAACATGAATATACATCACTTCTTGCTTCAGTTTGAAGGTAGTCTGTTATGAAATATCTCAGCTATGCTATACACTGAAGTTTCATTAAATTTTTACCTTCATGGGCTATCAGAGGATTAGGAAAAATGTGGTCACCACAAAGCCAAATGAATTAGATCTTGTATGTCTTAGTTGAGCTATCTATACATTAGCCAGAAGGCATAGATCATTAATTTTCTATGCATCAAATTCTTGATCGCATGCTTGATGCTACAACATGCGCACAAATTCTCTTGCCTGCTTAAGGCACACATTATAATTATGTGGGTGGTTATTATATATTTCAATAGCAGTACCTGTAGTGGGTAGCTGTTTGAGCCATGCCCTGAAGCACTGCCCATAGTGAGGCAGCTGTAGATGTTACACCTGCCTATGACCTTCAGGCACCTGCCTCTGGGGTGTGGCCACCACGTACCCTGAAGACCTGGGATGCACATATGCCCTCTCTCTTCTCTACCTTATGGATTTTGGATACTGGGATGAATCAGGGCAGAGCTCACCAGAGTAGAAAGAACCTGCCTCACTCTTTCATGATCCTGCTACAATCCCTTATTTCTGTCTTGTGAGTTAATCCCCAAATAAATTCCTTTGATCATTGAGCTGATTCCATGGATTGATAGCGATTTAATTGCAGTAAGTACCAAAGAGTAAAATTACATTGCAAGAACAAAAGTTGCAACTTAAGACACATCATAGAGAAAATAACTAGGAGAAAGTAAAGAGATGTAGAATTGTAGGATGGCTGCTATATGTCACCAAATCCTCTCAAGACTTACGAGAAACCTAGATAATAAATAGACACTCAGACCTAAATGTAAAACATTTGGAGTGTAAAGAAACTTTAAAAATCTTTTATTAAATTTTTTCTTTGACAATTTAAGGGTTCTCTGATTGAGAATGAGAGTAGCATACATCTTGGGACACAAACCTAAGCATTTAGAAGACAGCTTTGTGTTATATGAATTTAACTGACCAAGAGTAGTAGATCCCCCTTAAGGCCCAAGTCCTCCTCAGTTATGGGGTTTAACTGGGTTCACAGTAAAAAGCACAAATTACCTCTTATGGACCCGTTCTCAAATCGAGCAGAAAGTACTTGATTTCCCTATATCAGTGTGCCACTGTTGTACCAGGGAGCATATTTTGCCCGGCAGGTTGGTCCTGTAGTTCAAAGGGTTGTTGGCTGTGTAACCCCATCGATGCCTTTTCTCTCATTGCAGCCTATATTGAACTTTCCAGTCTATAAAAGCTGTCCAGCGGAAAGCAAGTTTCCCCTCAATACCAGTAAGCTGTGTAGATCCTAAGAGAGATGCTACACAAATTTCAGTGTTATTATTGTTTAGCAATATAACAATGCTCTTATTTAAGCTCAAAACATGATGCCCCATACTACATTGCTCTGGTTTACACTTCTTCTTCTTCTTCTTCTTCTTCTTCTTCTTCTTCTTCTTCTTCTTCTTCTTCTTCTTCTTCTTATTATTATTATTATTATTATTTATTATTATTATTATTATTTGAGTGAAAGATGTGTGGGAGGGCCTCTTTGACATTTTCCCCTCTTCTACATTTTTTTCTCTATTTACAAAAGGGCCCTGGAAACATTTTTATCTCCTTTTTATCTAAAACTTTAATTGGAATGTTCATCAAAATTTTACTGCTAACAAGGGTATAACAAAAATGTTAAAACTAATATAACTGAGTTTCGTTCCTTGTATTGGAAAATTAATGGATGTCTTCCTAAAGTAAGACAGGGTTGGTTTTTTCTTCTGTTTTGAAGTTTGTATTATCCTAGAAAACCTTCTACAGGAGCCCAAAACACACTGGCAGTGGGCTCATGCAGTCAAAGTGAAAACCAATGTTCTCCTTGCCTACCTGACCAGGATCATTTCTAGAGTTGTGCTCTGCTTTACTTTTTTCCTTGATAAATTCTAGGAAAATAAAAGAAGGGGAAAGAAAGAAAGAAAGAAAGAAAGAAAGAAAGAAAGAAAGAAAGAAAGAAAGAAAGAAAGAAAGAAAGGAAGGAAGGAAGGAAGGAAGGAAGGAAAGAAGGAAGAAAGAAGGAAAGAAAGAAAGAAAGAAAGAAAGAAAGAAAGAAAGGAAGAAAGACAGAAAGAAAGAAAAGAAATGAAAGGAGGAAGGAAGAAATGAAGAAAGAAAGAGAGACAAGAAGGTTGACTTCAGAAAATGGACCTATGATAAAATGTGGCTATTTGGGTTTAGGTTTTGTTTGTTTGTTTGTTTGTTTGTTTGTTTGTTTTTGGATTTTGGATTTTCCAGGCAGGGCTTCTCTGTGTATCTCTGGCTATCCTGGAACTCACTCTGTAGACAAGCTGGCCTGAAACTCACAGAGGTCTGCTTGACTCTGCCTCCTGAGTGCTGAAGGTGTGCCACAACAGCTTAGAATATTTATCTTGGTAGTTCTTAAGTTAGTTCAAATTGTTTTTGGTGCTGTTCTGTTGTGTGTGACTTTCAGCAAAGAACCAGTACAATTGTAACTTTCCAAATCTGGAAAATGTAAGTGATTATACTTGTTTTGTCCACTTCTGCAGATTGTTAAAAAATGACACTATATTTTCGTAGCTTAAGAAAATGAAATACCTTCATGAACTTCATTCTTGTCAGTGCCTGCACTTACTTACCTGGCAAAGTCCCCTGATATGGCCTGGAGGAATGAAATCAGCCCAGGTTGGAGGGGTCACAGAACAGCTGAGGCTGTGACAATTTTATTGAGAACAATCAGTCTTTTTGTACCTTTATCAGAAACAGATTATAATGGTCATTGCCAGGATCGATAAAGTTGTAGTTGCTAGGATTCAGTGCAGTTTGCAAGTCACACAGTGCACACAAGATTAATGTTTAAGACCAAGTCAACTGTTCTGTCAAGACTTTATGCTTCCTTGACTATTAAGGGAACTGAACATACAGAGAAACATAAAACAGCCTGAGCTCTTTTCAGTCTGAGAGAGTGCATGAGTCTCTCAGGAACTGGAAGACACATTGTGCCCTGAAGCCACGGAGTCTAACCTGAAAAACTTAAGATGCATACCTCTCAAGGCAGCTAGGCCAAGTCAGCACCATGGGTCCCTGAACATTCTCTTCATCCTTGCTTTTGAAAAATTCTTATTATATTACATTTTTTAGTTATTTTGCATTAATGTGTATGTGTGTGAGCACATGTGTGTGTAGAAACCATTGCATGTGTGTGGAGGTCAGAGGGCAACTTTCAGAAGTCAGTTTTTTTTTTTTTTTTTACCATAAGGATCCCAGGGCCTGAACTTAAGGCATCAAGCTAGACAACAAGAACTTTTAGCTGTGGAGTCAACTCACCAGCCTCACTATCCTTATCACTTTACAAATTCATACATTCATCATAGCCTATGATTTCTTTTTTTAATTAAGAAACGTTCTGCCGGGCGGTGGTGGTGCACGCCTTTAATCCCAGCACTCGGGAGGCAGAGCCAGGCGGATCTCTGTGAGTTCGAGGCCAGCCTGGGCTACCAAGTGAGTTCCAGGAAAGGTGCAAAGCTACACAGAGAAACCCTGTCTCGAAAAACCAAAAAAAAAAAAAAAAAAAGAAACGTTTTAATTCATTTTACTTTCGTATCATAGATCCCCCTCTTCCCTCATCACCTCCCTGCAAGCCCCCCCCCCATCCACTACCTCTTCCCTCCTACAAGAAGGTAAACCCTTCCATGGGGAATCAGCAGAGCCTCGTACATAGAGGCAGGTCCAAGTCCCTCCCCCTTCCCCAAGGCTATGCAACATGTCCCACCATAGGTAGTGGGCTCCAAAAAGCCAGCACATGCACCAGGGATGGATCCTGATCCTACTGCGGGGGGGGGGGGGGGGGGGCTTAAGCAGATCAAGCTACAAAATTGTCTTGCTTATGCAGAGGGCCTAGTCCAGTCCCATGGAGGCTCCACAGGTATTGGTCTAAATTTCATGAGTTCCCACTAGTTCAGCTTGATTGTCTCTGTAGGTTTCCCCGTCATGATCTTGATGCCCCTTGCTCATAGAATCCCTCTTCTCTCTCTTTGATTGGAATCCTGGAGCTTGCCTGGTGTTTGGCTATGGATCTCTGCATTTCCTTCTATCAGTTACTGGAGAAAGGCTCTATGATGTCAGTTAGGATATTCACCGATCTGGTTACTGGAGTAAGCCAGTTCAGGTACCCTCTCCACTATTGCTAGTAGTCTAAGTTGGGGTCATTCTTGTGGATGCTTGGAAACTTCCATAGCACCAGGTTTCTCTCTATCTCCATGATGTCTCCCTCTATCATGGTATCTCTTTCATTGCTCTCCCACTCCATCTCTGTTCCAGCTTGACCACCCTCTTCCCTTATGTTCTTATC
Source organism: Peromyscus melanophrys (assembly GCA_902168415.1). NCBI lineage: Eukaryota > Metazoa > Chordata > Mammalia > Rodentia > Cricetidae > Peromyscus > Peromyscus melanophrys. The sequence continues at coordinate 12,874 of CABHPR010152596.1, read as the reverse complement.
CCCCATCCCCTACCTTCCATTGTCCAGCCCTCATGCCCAGTTTACTCATGGAGATCTATCTATTTCCCCTTCTCAAGATGATCCATGCATCCCTCTTTGGGTCATCCTTGTTAGCTAGCTTCTCTGGAGCTGTGAGTTGTAGTCTGGTTATCCTTTGTTTTACATCTAGTATCCACTTATTTGTGAGTACCATGTTAGACTGGCCCTAGGTCCTAGAGACAGTACTCTTTGGGAGGGAAAAGAGTCACTCACCTCTTGGTCTAAAATGAGAGCTGGCAGATTCTGTGTCATCTATGATTTCTTATTGGCTACTGGAAATACAACATCTTTCCCTGACTAACTCCTGTTGCCTCATGGCCCTCAGTAATGTCTGAGTTGGAGGAGAGATTATAATGTCTAACATCAGATAATGTTACAAATCACACTAATAAAAAAAGCTCTTATATGAATAAGAAAGATATGAATCTCAGTGATAATAACACAACCAATTCCTTTCCAAACAGATATTCCAAAAATGTTTTATGACGATAAGATTTGGAATAAAATGTTTGCCTGAATAATCTATACAGTACTTTTTCCTTCTTTCTAAGTACTCACTGTATACAGATTCCCAAACAAAGCTAAGTTTATGAACACATTCCCCAAATAATAACTGTCTATCCGGCCCTGAGAATCTCAGCTCATCATATCTATTCTAAGCTGATTTTAGATGATGTTTACCTTGAAGACTTGCTCACAAGTTTAATTTTCTCTGAAACATTCTATTTATTCATCTTATTTTCTTCTGAACAAATTCACATCCTTACTGCAGGTGCTCATACATACTACCCTTCCTGAATCGTTGTGCTCAAAGCTTAAGAAAAATTGGAAATACCATCTACTTTTTAAGGAGTCAGAATAGTATGAGTTTCTCTTTCATTCAGCAGATTAAAGAAATGCGTGTTTTGTGCTTTATTTTTACTGAGCAGTGAGTATGACGGCAGAGGATGACAGGGTAAAACAAGCCACATCCTGGCTTTGTAGAAGTTCACAGTCTGTCTAGGGAGTAAAAAAGTGGGGGTGCAATATCAGGACAGTGTATTAGATACATATTGTTAATATTGTGGTATCAGTCAGGACCCTAGGAGGAAGCAGCTGACACACTCAAGCTGATTCTTTGAACAGAGTTTAAGAAAGAAGCTATTTACAATGTTGGGGGTGGGGTTTAAGGAAATGGACAGAGGATAATGTGGTGCATGAAAAGAATGGCCAGAGAACAAGTGCTGGAACACAGACATCACTGTCTCCACAGAGTCAGCTGGCAGGAATCATGACCTTAGAGATGGGTGCAAGCAACTTTCTGCCAATGTGGCAGAGAGGAATGGGGACCTTTGGCTTTGCTCTCCTTCTTCCCCTGTTCTTCTAGCTGTGAAGAAAGACAAACTCAAGTCAGAGGACGAAGGATTCTATTAATGCAGTATTGACAGTCAAGATCAAGAGACACAAAACAGTTCAGAGAAGGACAGAGTGAGTTTGGGGGTCTAATAAATGATACTCAATACAAATGCCACTTGTTCTCTAATGTCATTAATTTTTTTTAAATAACCTCCACTAAATATTTTTTTTCAATCTTAACTTTTAAAAAATAAATGAGGATCAGAAAGTGTGAAGTTGTATGGAATAGCAACTAAAGGGTCTAAATAAATATTTACTAGTGCAACAAGACACCTCTGGTTTATCACCAGGTCTATATGTTGGGATTTATACTCAGGGAAATATTGGTACTTTGTAGAGACATAACTCATACCCTGTATAAATGGGCCTAAGAGACAAGACTGTTAAGAAAAACTGCCTGTAGAGACATTCTTAAGCATGAGTAAGAGTAGTATAAGTAGATGAAGGTAAAAAAAAAGGGGGGGGGGAATGTTGCAAAGTATAGGGAATAGAAAAAAAAGTAAGAGATTACAACATTGTGCCAGGATTTAAAGTAATTGGTTGAATTTGAAGCAGAGGACAAGAGCAATGAGAAAAATAATAGTGTGAGTAGTTACAGATGGGTTAAAGATCATGTGCTTTATAGTTCATGATGTTTAGGTTTTATGGTTCATATTAACAATTGAACATGATTGTTGTGGGTGAAAATCTGAGATTGAATATTAAGACAGATCGTTTCAGAGACATAGGGTGATTACACATTATTAAATCCTAATTCTTGCTACTGAACATCACTTCAGTGGTCTAAGCAAACATTGGTTGGCATTTTATTTTGTAGTAGATCACAGTCATGAAGAGATACCTTACTGGTCAAAATGCTGAGAATAACACAATGAGTGCTCAGCCCAAAATGTGACATTTGTAGATGAAATTCTAATTGGTCTTATTAAATAAAAAACATGGAGCCAAATATAGGGGTAAAAGTCTTAAACCAGGGAAATAGAGAAAGCCACCAGCCAACCTTACCTCATCAACTCTGCAGCTTCCAAATGTGAGCTACTTCCTGTCTACCCATGCTTTTATTGCCTTGCTGTTCTGCCTTTTCATTGGCGCTAAGCCCAGCCACATTACTTCCTCATCACTGCCTGTCTATACAGACCTCCAGGTCTCTATGGTTGGTACTAGGATTAAAGGCATGTGTCACCACGCTTGGCTCTCTTCCCTAGTGTGGTTTTGAATACACAGAGATCCTGCCTGCTTAGGGATAGGATTAAAAGCATGTGCTACTGCTGCCTGACTTCTTTGTTCACTTAAAATGGCTGGCCTTTCCCCCCTGATCTCCAGGCAAGCTTTATTTATTAAAGCACAAATAAAATATCACCACATTTCAGAACAAATGAAATAACACCACAGACATCTATATGCTCCATGTCATATACACACCAAAGCTCAGGGAATTACTTTTTTTGTGGTATTTTTAATCACAGGATGAGACAAGTAACTAATGCATGGAGGATGGGGAAGAATGCTATGAGATGCTGTTTTCTGGATGTAACTTGGCTATGGTAATCATAAATTCACATTGGCTGTTATTATGTGCAAAAGACCTATACAAGATCAAGCCAGCCAAATTCTTGGCATAGATGATGTAAAAGATCTCCAGGCTGTATTCCTCACTGGAACTCTAATGGTAGTGGATAATTTCTGGGGGTAGGTTGGGGGAGAATCATTATTTATTGAGGATATTGTAGATTTTCCATGCTTGAATGGATGACCCCATATCCAGGCACAATAGTTAGCACTAACTGAACTTGGTAGGGTATCTCTGCCCAAATGATATGAATTTGGGAGATTGATATGTTGGAGACATATAGAGGGAGTTGAATGTAGATGTAACCAACCGCCTTATTAAATAAGAGACACAGAGCCAATGTAAAGATGAACGCCAAAGAGGTCAGAGCTAAGAGCCTTACCCGCTTTCTGCCAAGCTAGCCTCTCCCGCCAAGAGACCTCTCCGAAAAAGGAGCTACTTCCTGTGCGTTCGCCTTATAAAGAGTCCTTGTTCTTCCTTCTCATTGGTTGTAAACCCAACCACGTGACTGCCTCGTCACTGCCTCTCTGTACAGACCTCCAGGTCTTCTATGGTTGGTATTGAGATTAAGGGCATGTGTCTCCAATGCTGGCTGTATCCTTGAACACACAGAGATCTACCTAGTTCTGCTTACCAAGTGCTGGGATTAAAGGCGTGCACCACCACCGCCCTGGCTTTCGCTATGGCTTGCTAATAGTTCTGACCCCTAGGCAACTTTATTTATTAACATACAAATAAAATCACATTTCAGTACAAATAGAATACCACTATAGTTGAAGACAGCAAATCAGGGGTGGCTATGATCATATTCCATGGTACACATGTACAAAATTCTCAAAAATAAATACAAATAAAAAACAAATCAAAAATCAAACAAACTTTATGCCCACTCTCTTAGCACTTTTTTCAGAAATATAATGTACTGAAAGTAATCATAATGTTGTGCAATAAAACCTTTGAACTTATTTCTCCATACAACTAAAACATTTTATTCTTTGACTAAAATCTCCTCAACACAGCACCATTCAAACTCAGTGAACATTTTATTCTCTTCTTTTATAAGATCAAGAATATTTTAAATTCCAGTTGTTAAGTAAGTCATGCAATATTTGTCTTTCTGTGCCTCACTTCTCTACTAAGCACAATTTCCTCTAAATTCATTCAAATTGTTGCAATGACTTCTTTTCCTTATTTTGATGGCTAAATAGAATTTTCTTGTGTGTATATCAGTCAAACTTTCTTTTAATCACTTGTTTATGAATAATGGTTTCATTTACATCTTTTACATCTTGGGTATTGAGAATAATAACACAAAAGTACAGATGTCTCATCAACTACTGAATAAATTTTATTTTGATATATATCAGCAGTGAGGTGATGACATGTCAAACTAACGTCTGTATAACCAAAGAAATAATGAAAAGAATAATGAGACTACCTACAAAAAGGGTGAAAATAGTTATAAACTATGTTTGAAAAGATAATGAAAACAAAATACTTGAATAATTCAAGTGACTAGCAGTAAGCATATAACAAAAAAATTACAAATAAAATAAAATAAAAAAACCCCAAAGGATCAGGATAGATATTTCTAAAAAGAAGGCATAAAATGTCCTTCAGAGTTATAATTACATATGTAAAATACAAAATTTTCTACTTGAAGTTTTATAAAATAAAACAACAGCAATAACAACCAAGAAGACTAAAATTAGGACCACATGATAAATACAATATTAAAAATTATTTAGATTCTAGAACTGCGATTTAAAATATTTAGTTGATTCATGTCAAGTAAAGAAAGAAGGAAGGAAAGAAGGAAAAAAGAAGGAAGACACATTTTTCTGGATTCTAGAAATTAATAGAAAATTTACAGCCATTTCAGTAGTGTTTCAATCTGATCCACATTAATAACCACAGAGATAATATCTGAGTGCTTAACATACATGTACAATGAGTATTTAGCCTTGATTTAGTAAAAAATGAGAGGCTAGTGTGGAAAATCTAATTTGAATGTGAATGTGTCAAAGATGCCCTTCAGGGAAAGGTTGGACAGAAGAAACAAATTTAAAAGCACATAAAGTTAGGGAGTTGGTCCTGGCTACAATAATTGAATTTTTCAGGATTTGAAACATCACATGTTCTCAATTTAAGAAACACAATGACCTCAAAACAGAATAAATAGAATGGAATTTTAAAAATATTATGATAAAGCAAGAAATTCAAAGAAAAATATTAACCTTAAAAATAGAACTATATTGCCATGAGCTGGTGGTGCACGCCTTTAATCCCAGCACTCAGGAGGCAGAGGCAGGCAGATCTCTGTGAGTTTGAGGCCAACGTGGTCTACAGAATGAGTTCCAGGACAGCCAGGACTGCTTCACAGAGAAACTCTTTCTCAAAAAAACTGAAAAACCAATAAATAAATAAATAAATGTGCTGCAGGCCTCAGGAATATATCATAAGAACTCAGCTGGTTATGGCAAATTCACTACCTGGAGGGATCAGGGAATTCCTCCAGAGGAAGTCAAATTCCAAGAAGTTTTTGGTGTTATTTGGCTTGTTATATATCAGGTGTATTCTGTTATGAAATTCATGTGTGCCTTCATAATTTTCCCAACTGACTTTTCCCTAGGAAGGGCTAACAATGTGGACTGATCACTTTTTGGACATACACATTTCAGGTATTTGGAGAACAGCTCAGGAAAGGCTTTCTCTGGAATCAGATATCTCCCTTAGCCACTTTCAAGGACTAACAGTGATAACAGCCCACTTGCAAGTCTCCTGATTTAAGATAAATTTCACAAGGAGACACCGTGTAGGTCAGGTGGACATTAAATAACAGCTTTACACAGTTTAGCTTGGATCCTCCTTTCTTATACAACCTTACTAATAGACTCCTAACTTCTTTCCTAACCACTTCTAGGAATGGAGACTGAGCACGTAGATCCCCTTTTTGATATGCTAACCGGTCATTAGCACTCAGTTGACCTCCTCTTTTATCACTCCCATTTTGGATTGTAAAAGAAAGCCTGGTGGTCATTGCCTGAGGAAAAATTCTTGCCGGCCTTTATGACCCTGTAGAATTCAAGCCTGGTGACCTTGCTCGACCAGGGGCAATATCAAACTGGATTCTGGGGAGACTTAGGTAGAACGTGGAGGACAGAGGATGGAGAGGAAAAAAGAGAATGGAAGAACTAAATACGTAAGAACTTGAGAGGAACAAACTGAGATGGAGAAGAACTAGATTAAAGGGCTAGAAGAGAGTACTAGAGGAACAAGATGCAAAATGAGGAAGAGCCAGATGGGGAAGAACAAGCTGAGGAAGAACAAGATGAGAGAGAAGGAGATGGGAGAGGAGCTGATATGGGAAAGAACTAGATAGATGAGAACCTAGAAGGGGCAGAGCTAAGATGAGAGAATTAAGATAGAACCTGGAGGGGACAACAGATAAATGTAAAGAGAAATTGGGCAAGAAAGGAGCTAAAAATGAAAGCAGAGTATAAGCCTGTAGAGAGAAAACTGACAGAATAATAAAATGTATTGGCTAAGGAATTTCGTGTACATAGATTCATTTCTTTTCATCAAAGATTGATTATCAGCTGGTTGTAGATTCTTCCCGGACCCTGGGAGGGGACTATGGAGGGGCTGGACCCCCGTAGTCCCCGTTATAAATGATAGAACTACATAGAAAAAAGAGTAGTTCTCACAAAACAAAGTTATATACCATAAAAGGATATGTCCAAATTACAATCAAAGAATACAATATAGAATTTCACATTTTAAGAATAAGATTAAATAAAAATATTTTGTGAAGAAGGTGAGAATATTTACTATTCACACATTTTCAATTAAAGGAAAGCTAGATTAGTTTTTTGTAAGGGAATAAAAAGAAGACAAAAATGACATGGTTTTCTGGGACTGTCTCTGTAACAAATGGAAAGATTTCTTTTCTTTTTTAAAGGTTTTATAATACTCCCTGCGTATGTGTGTAATGTTGTATCTATTTACTCATCTGCCAAAGAATATTTGGTCTGTTACCAATCCTTGGTTATCACTGAAAACATGAAAGGATAGATTTCTCTTTAAAATAGCATTTTCAACATTATCTAGAAAAATAAAGACTATGTCAGCTTTGGGCCAATGGTGCCAAATGACAGCAGAACTTGGCAGCATCATTCATTTGGAATTTTTTTTTCATGAGTTAATGATCCAGGGTTGAAGTTGAGCCTGGCATCAAGTTTCTAGAGAGCTGAAGAAGCCAGGTAATGTGTAGCAATATCAACATTTCTACAAAGAGGCCCTGAGAGGATGCTGTATGAACGTGTGAAAGTGATTCCAAGTTGTAATGGAATCCCATGAGATGTTGGGTACTCTGGAACCACAGGAATTTCACCAGGGAAAGCTGCATTCATAGAGTTCAGCTAGATCATGAGAGACAATGCATGTGCTACAAGTGTCAGTGATGGAGTGGCAAGGGGACCCAAGCCCTTAGTATCCCAGATGTTGCAACATGTGTCCAATGTGCCAGATACGGAGCTGCAGGACTTGTATTTACTGGCTTTTACTCTTGTATTGGTTGCACCACTTCTCCCTATGTCTCATTTCTCAATTTGGGGTGAGAGTATTTATTTATTTTTTGTCACCGTATATTGGGAGTATTAAACATGTTTTGATTTTTACAAGGGCTCACAGTTACGAGACTACCTTGTGGTGCTGAAGAGACTTGGGACTTTGGATTTGAACAGTGGTGACAGTGTTAAAAATATAGGACCTTTTAGAGGTAGACTGAGAGAATTTTTTTGTTATTAGAGAAAAATTAGATGTTAGGGACCAAGGGTGGAAAATGATGATTTAAAGTAATGTGTTTGAATATTAAGGACAAGGGGTAGAATTGTGATACTTAATTGTTTATTCCAACTTAAAGGTCCTGAGAATCACCATGGAAACAGACCTCTGGGGAGGTATCTGCCTGTACAAGTTTAACTTGAAGAGGAAGCTGCATCCTGAAGACAGCTGGCATAATCCTACAGGCTGGGGGCCTGGACTGAAAACAAAAATAAAAGGGAAATGAACATAGCCTTCATCTCTTTCTGCTTCCTGACTTCGAACAAAATAGCATTAGCTGTCTCAAGCTCCAATCCCCATGGTTTTCTCACCACAGTGGACTGTGTCCTCAAAATGTAAGCAAAATTAAACCCTTCTCCCTTAAAAAGTATGGTTTCAATTTTCTTTGACTATAAACCAATAACGGGATTGCTGAACCATACATAAGTTCTCATTGCAATATTATACGTTGAGGAACTTGCTCTTTCCCATACTGAAAGGGAAAAGGAAGGAGGGGGAGCAGGAAAGAAGGAGAAAATAGGAAGAGAGCAAGAGAAAGGATAAAGAGGGTAAAGAAGAGATGAGAGAAATGGACAAAATTGACCACAAGTAGTACTGGGGAGATGATAGGTATCATATCAGGTGTGTACAATTTAATTTTTGCAATAGTGCCATATTGGTGAAATTACTAAGGCCACTCCACGTAGTTAAAAGGAAGATTTATTTAGTGGGTAACTTACAAATGAAGGGATATGTAGGAGGCAGGTACTGGAAAAGAGGCAGCGTAGTCCTGTGGTGGTGTTCTCTGGAGAACTCTCCTCCGTCTACCTCTCGCGTCCAGGTCCAGGAAACAAGAGAGGGCTGCTTCCCAATCTCAGGTCTTCAGGCCCTCCCTTGGCCCCGCCTTGCAGGCATGATAGTTACCGAAGCCTCAATGGGGGTTGGAGCTTCCAGACCAAAGCTGGAATGGCTACCCACTACAGTGCCAGGAGTAAATTACATAGCCAATGATGTGCTGCCTTTATGGTATAACAATGATACCACAGTCAAACTGTTAACAAAAAGCCAGCTGCAGTTTCACACGAGTGAGCCCAGTGAGCTTTCTTCAATTCTAAGTCTTACCTGTTAAAAATCCCATGCAGAACCAGAGTGGCATGTTTCACATGTAGTTTTGTGTCTGGTCTGTTTTCACACTTCTTTATGGCCATGAAAATCTTATAGGAAACTACACAGTTATGGGTAATTTAATTGCATAGTTTAAAAATGTCAATAAAGGATAAAGGAAACTATGAATTCATTGGCTACGAGGCAATAATGATTGATACTAACTTTATTGTTTTAACAATGAAGTGAAACACAATAGTACATACCACAAACTTGACTTAAAGCTGAAAGTGTTAAGAATAAAAGCACCATCACTTATAGAGATAAGAACTAATTAATTTACTAGAGAGCTAGTCATTTTATGAAAGTCTATGCATCTACTCATTGACCCAAACTTGAGATCTAAAGACAGGAAAGGTTAAAGTCACAATAACAGAGGCTGGAAAGATGACTAAGTAGTTAAGAGAATATGCTCCTCTTGCAGGGGACCCAGGTTCAGTTCCAAGTACTCACGTGATGGTTGACAACCATCTATAACTCTAGTTTCAGGGGTTCTGATGCCCTCTTCTGGACTCTTTAGGCATGATGTGCATTCATACATGGAGGCAAAATACTCATACACATAAAATAAAAGAATATCAATTTTTTTTTCCTTTTAAGTGGGTGAAACACAATCACAAAAAAAGGGTATTAAATGAAAGTGTAGAAAGAATTCTATCAAAGATTACATTTAGAAATAAAATCTTATTTAAATATACATATAAGGGAAATATAATTTGCAAAAAAATAGACTCACAAGAAACAGACTCCATCATTACCTGAAAAACAACGAAATTGGGATATATATATATATATATATGTATATGTATATGTCAAAATATCCAGGAGTACATATCTTATATTTTGATCTGTTACAAATAATAAAACTAGGAAATACCTACATGAGTAATTTTAGGAGTCCAATTTACTTTCTTTCAGAATGAATCCAAACAAGTACAATATAGAAAGCAATAGAAAATAATATTTGTGAATACAGTGTTAAAAATATCAATGAATTTCAGCTAAAGGAATTAGAGAAGAAATTAAAAATAATAAATGAAAACAAGATTTATCATAGTAAGTAGAAAAATTGTTATTGGAAAATCTATTATTGGAATTTAGTTGAAGTAAATTTAACTTAATTTCCTACTAAAATTCAATACAATAATAAAGGGACTCCTTAAATCAACACATTCCCAAGAACATAACTATAACTAAAAAGACAGGTGACTCTACGGATCTGGCAGAGGGCACAGGAATAGCTAGTTCCAGCAACAGTGGAGACCATGCAGAATCTCAGGCTGGAAGACCTCACTAGAAACCACAGATATTTTGAATAGCTCAGAAATGAGGAAGGGAATTTAAAGGAAAGAGCTCTAAAAGTCAGTTTGGAAGAAAAACTAAAAACAATATATATCTGAATATCTCTTAAAGATGGGATTTGATTTTAGAATCTGACTCCAGAAGCACAAGAACTTATTTTTTGAGTTCATGCATTGAGTGACACAAAGCAAAGTTAAGGGTGTGGATATTATAACCCATCCGAGAGGTTATAGAAAGTTCTTCACATGACAAGATGAGCCCAAGATGGCAACCTTCAGCTCAAACTTAGTTTCTGGCTTTCTAGCAGACTTCCTTCCTTTGTTCATCTCTCCCTCCCTCCCACCCCCTTCCTCCTTCCCTCTCTCCCTCCTCCTCTCTCCCTCCCCCCTTCCTCCTTCCCTCTCTCCCTCCCCTTTCCTCCCTCTCCCTCCCTCCCTCGCTCTCCCTCCCTTCCTCCATCCTTCCTTTCTTTCTTCCTCCTTCATCCCTCCCCACTTCCCTTCTTCCTTCCTTGCTTCTTTTCTTTTCCCTTTAGGGAGCAAAGAATCTTCTTCAAGAAATCTGAGCATCCCTAGTAAACATCTGTTTGAGGGGCCCCTGGCAGTAGGATTAGGTTCTATCCCTCGTGTATGACCTGGCTTTTCAGAGCCCATTATGTCTGGTGGGACACCTTGCTGAGCCTTGATGCAGCAGGGGAGGGGCTTGGTCCTGCCTACACTGAAAGTACCAGGATTTCCTGACTCCCCATGGTAGGTGAGGGGATAGGGGATGGTTTGGAGAGAAGAGGTGGAGTGGGAGGAGGGATGAGAGGAGCCTGGGGAGGGGGAGCAGGAGGAGGGATGAGAGGAGAATCTGTGGTTGGTATGTAAAATGAATAAAAAATTTCTTAAATAAAAAAAAATAATGAAACAACACTTTCAAATCTCTCACGACTGAAGTTACAGCCTCCGAGAGAGCCTTCCAAGTGTTTATGTTTCCCATTAAGGGTTTCAGTTATTCAAGTTCAAGTTGTATGAGTAAAACCACTGAATGTTGGGAGCAGCTTGTAATAGGAAAAAGAAAAGGCAAAGAAAGGATGGTGAGTGGGAACCCTGGCTGATGGACACCTTGAGTGGCCCAGCTAGAAGTAGTTATGACTCATTCTTTCACCAAAGCCTGAAAGAAAATGTCTGCTGCCATTAAGATTCGGTTTTCCAGATATGAACAAAGTTAGTGACATTTTGTCTCGTTTTAAATTTCATTTATGAGTGAATTTGCCTGTTTGTCTCTGTGTGCACCATATGTGTGCTATGGTTGAAGAAGCAAGAAAAGGGCAATGGATGCCCAGAACTAGAGTTGCTGAGATTTGTGAACTGAAGTGTGGTTGGTAGGAGTCCAAGCTGGATCCTCTTTAAGAGTAACAAGTGCTCCCAACTGATGAGCCATTTATTCAGTCCTTATTTTTAGGTTTTTTGTTTTGTTTTGTTTTTAAATTGTTTTTTCTTCTTGGAGCAACAGGAGAGGAGAGTAAATGAGAGGGACTGGAGGACGGCAAGGAAGAGGGAAAGTTGTATAATTAAGCTTAATTTTCAAGAAAAGAAAAACAGTGAATGATAACATTATGAACACAATAAGATTGTCTTGAAGCCTTCAATTAAATGTTCTCTTGGTTTTCTCTTCTATACTAAATTTAATAGATAATCTACTTTTTAAATTGATTTAAATTCTTAAGTTCTGATGTGTTAGTGTATCTGAAGGATTGTCCAAACACTGACCCAGTTACACTTGGATGACACACATAAATAAGTACGGGCAATACCTTTAATATTTGCTTAGGACTGCAATACATTGTGTAGACGTTCATATTTGGGTTTAGTCATGGAAGGAAAAACTTTCATCTCTAACACAGCCGCAAAGATATGGCTACTCACAGAGAGTCCATTTTTCTGTTTTGAAAGAATGGTGTGCTTCCAAAGACAATCCCAGAGTAATGGAAGGAGAGAAGTCATCTCCATAACTACTTTAATATGCATAGAAATATTCATGTCAAAAGGTAACTCATGACTATAAATCTGTTCAGGTACTTCTTTACACTCCTATTTATTTTACCCAGTTCTGTGACTCATATGGTATCTTTCTTTGGCTTTTTGAATGTTAGTGTCTACTTTAGAAGATAGTGCACAATTTGTTGTTATCCATGTCTTTACAAATATCTTTGTGATAAAATTAAGAGGCCATGTGTGTTTGGAAGTGTTAGGCTGGTGCTATTGCAAACAAAAATAATCTTAAATTGTCATTTCATAGGGCTGATACTTTTAAATTAAATATTCTTCTATGTCTCCTTATTAAAATTATTTAACTATCTTAGTGCAAATGTTTTAAAATATTAGTCCGTATGACATATTAATTTTTTCTACTATGTTCCAGACTCTGCTTGGCCCATGAAAATAATTATGAATTATTATTACTTTCCCTCCCAAAGGGATAGCAATGGATGTGAAGACAGCCATGTAATCTATAGTCTCAGTGCAAATAAAAGGAGCTGATAAAGTCCCAATCATGGAGCTGTAGAGAATCAGGGAAACTGTTGGAGCAAATAAC
>CABHPR010152595.1:14049-42482 GCA_902168415.1 Peromyscus melanophrys | reverse complement strand
TCAGAAGTTGTCTAAGAATAATTCTAGCCAAGCAAGAGAAACACTTAGAATTAAGATATTGAAGAAAATAATTGAAGAAGACATAAGAAGATGGAAAGATCCCTCCACCCCCATATTCATGGATCAGTTTGATTAAGATTTTGAAAATGATGATCCTACCAAAAGCAATTTAGAGGTTCAGTGAAATCCCCATTAAAATTCCAACACAATTTTTCAAAGGAATTAAAAATAAAACATGTAAATTTGTAATGGAAACACAAAACACCCAGGGTAGTTAGAAAATAACTGAACAATAAAAGAACTGCTTAAGGTATTATCATCCCAGATTCCATGCTCTATTACAAACCCCTACTAATTGTAACAGCATAATATTGGCCTGAAGGCAGACATGTTATGTTGATAAATGGAATAGAACTGCAGACCCTGACATCACTCCACATACTTCAGATACCTAACTGTGCATCCAGCATGTATGGACATCACAGCTGTGATAAAGAAACAAAAACCGCACACTGGAGAAAAGACAGCCTCAGCAACAAATTGTGCGGTCAAACTAGATAGATGTATGTATAAAAATGAAAATAGATCCATATTTATCACCTCCAATAAAACTCAACTCATAAAGAACCTCAGCATAAGACTAGGTACCCTGTACTACTTTTAATCAATTGCATGTGATTCCTGACTTCATTCCCCACAAATGTGTAGCATGAATCTTAAAGAGTCTTATTAATAAAACAAACCCGGAGCCAAGTATTGGGGTAAACACTGGAAGATCAGAGAGACAGAACAGGCCACAGCTAACCTCACCTGGCGAATTTCTCAGCTGATCCTGTTTCCTCAGACTGGAAGCCTCTGAGTCCTCTTCCAGAATGAATCTCACCTGAACTGCTGCTCAAAAGCCTAAAAGCTTAACCAGCCTAGTTCCTGGTTTTCATACCTTTTATACCTTTCTGCTTCCTGCCATCACTTCCTGGAATTAAAGGCTCTTATTACCATGGCTGGCTGTTTCCAGTGTGACCTTGAACTCACAGAGATCCAGATGAATCTCTGTCTCCCAAGTGATAGGATTAAAGGTGTGAGTGCCACCATTTTCTGGCCTCTATGTCTGTCTAGTGGCTGTTCTGTTCTCTCTGACCCCAAATAAAATTATTAGGGTGCACAATATTTTGGGGAACACAATATTACCACATTCCCCTTTTATGTCTAAAATTTAAAAAGCTTATAACTAATACAAGAAAAACTATATCCAATAAGTATATACAATATATATAGTCAAGAATTACATTAACAATGTCTAGTCCATTAACATTTGACAGATCAGATAAAAACTCCATTATATATATATTAACCATTCTAATCCAGTAACATTTGATAAACTCAGACAAAAAATTTTCATTACTTATCCTATTTAAAACAAGTAGGTCCTTTTTAGAAGTAGATTCAATAATTAACCTTTTTATCTTATCATATCCATATTCTCTCTTTTTTCTTTTCATAATAGATTCAATAATCCACCTTTTGTCATTTTTATATCTTCTCCTTTTTCTTTTTAGAGTAGATTCAATGATCTACCCATTTATCCTATCATTGTTTTTATTAGTAAGTACCTTTAAGATTCATACTACATCTGGCACCCAACACTCGTGGTACGAATTCTCAAAAAAGCTACTTGCCTGTGGCCTTGTGGGCCCCTGCTCTTATCTTTTTTCTTTATCTCTTTTCTCAGAGTAGATTCAATGATCTACCTCATTTGTATATTCTCTTTTTTCTTTTTTCTTCAAACAAAAACTCTGAATCTAATCTCCTTGTTCAGCTTTTTTCCTGACCATTAATAATTAACAATTTATAAACAACCATTGTAAACAATGACAATAACTCATTAAACAACCGAAAGCCTCCCATCCCACCTCTCGGGAATGTGGACTTCGTTTTCTTAAAATTACTTCCTCCTTTCTGGGGGTGAAAACATCTTTAGGGAATCCTAAAAAGAAATTTTTTTGGGTTAATTGTCAAGTCCTCTATCATTTGTCCAGTCTTTGCATAATGGGAAAGTTCAGGGCTTGTCATAAGTCCTTGTTCGAGTAGTCTGTCAGGCTGGATCATCACAGCTAGTCATCTCGAAATTGTCCTGAGCAGTTTGTAGTTCAAAGCCGTTCTTTCCTTTCCATGCTGTTAATCAGCTTAATGGCTTTACCATAGTCCATGTGGAATTGTCATTGTGGGATACTGTCATCTTTTTGAAAATTTCAAAGTTGCTGTTAGGCGTAGTCATGGTTTTACTGCAGATTTTTTTTTTTCCTCTGTGGTTTGGAGCAATCACAGTCTGATAAATGTCTGTCTCTT
Organism: Peromyscus melanophrys; assembly: GCA_902168415.1. Taxonomy (NCBI): domain Eukaryota; kingdom Metazoa; phylum Chordata; class Mammalia; order Rodentia; family Cricetidae; genus Peromyscus; species Peromyscus melanophrys. The sequence continues at coordinate 40,136 of CABHPR010152595.1, read as the reverse complement.
GGAACCATGAACGTTCTTCCCTAGAAGAGAAAATCTTCACAGCAATTTCTCCCCACCATTTGTCTTGCCAAATGTTTCCAAACTGACCTTTGCCGATGCTTTCTTGTAACACAATGGTCCTGGCAATTCTTCTCTGAACAAGCAGTAGTAAACCCTTTGTCCCATGTAGCAGCCTCATTGCAGTCATCAACACGATGATAAACAGCCAGCAACTCGGAGCAGCAGCCACTGCCTCCATGGTCCCACCACCAATGTTTGTGGCTTGGCCCAGGCTGCAGCTTCTCCTCAGCAATCCTCCTAGGCTGGCCTCAAACTTGGGATCCTCCTGCCTTTGCCTCTTTCAGTAAATCCAACAGGCATGCACCACCACAACTGGCAATGTATAGCTCAGGTCTGAGCTGGGGCCCACAAGGCCACAGGCAAGTAGCTTTTTCGAGAATTCGTACCATGAACGTTGGGTGCCAGATGTAGCATGAATCTTAAAGGTACTTACTAATAAAAACAAACCTGGAGCCAGGTATTGGGGTGAGTACTGGAAGACCAGAGAAGCAGAACAAGCCACAGCTTCCTCACCTTGCCAATTCCTCAGGTGATCCTGTTTCCTCAAACTGGAAGCCTCTGAGTCCTCATCCAGAATAAATCTCAGCTGAACTGCTGCTCAAAAGCCTAAAAGCTTAACCAGGCTAGTTCCTGGTTTTCATACCTTTTATACCTTTCTGCTTCCTGCCATCACTTCCTGGGATTAAAGGCTCTTGTTACCATGGCTGGCTGTTTCCAGTGTGACCTTGAACTCACAGAGATCCAGATGAATCTCTGTCTCCCAAGTGATAGGATTAAAGGTGTGAGTGCCACCATTTTCTGGCCTCTATGTCTGTTTAGTGGCTGTTCTGTTCTCTCTGACCCCAGATAAATTTATTAGGGTGCACAATATTTTGGGGAACACAATATCAGCACACAAATGTCACCAGACAATTGTTAGAGATAAACGAGACAGACTATCAATGTAGTTTCTGTATTAGAAAGCTTATAGTCCATAAGACAGATACAACCATAATTACAATGAGATAAAACAAGAGTACATTATCTAGAACTTACTTTTATTTCTTGCTCATGTACTTTGAACTTCTTTAAAATAAGAGCATTGGCTGCATGTATATATCATTTAAGAAACATTTTTTAAAGTCACTTTGATAGTCTGAACTGAGATACCCATTATTTCCTTCTTTATCAGCCATCCTATTACTATTATTTTATTTTCAGATCATGTTTGCAGCTCACAATTTTCTAAAGATTTTTTTTCCCTTTTAACAGCTTCTTAATAAAATATTTCCTCTCTGGTTTTATTAACTTCATTCAAAGTGCCTAGTGTTTTGCATTTTTATAAGTCTAATAGGTCCTGTTTGTTGATTTATTAGAATGATATTTTATTTCCATTTCCCACAGCTTTAAAGTCGTTATTTATTACTTTCTCCCCCTCACCCCCAGGACATTAGTGCCATTTGGGTTTTATGTGGTTATATTCATGGCTCACATTGTTAGTACTCAAGTCAGTTGATGTAACATCAATAATATGTACTTCAGTAGATTTCTCCCCAGAAGCTATGCCAAAGTAATTCTAAGGAAACAAGAATAAAAATAAGAATGGGAGAGAAAAAATAATTAGAATTTTCTCTGAAAGTCATGTCCGCAGTCTATTCTTTTGGCCATTTGTTATAAACTAAAAGAACTTATATCTAACCAAAATATGTCTATATCTAACAAAATATGTGTTTGTAATTTATAAAAATGCTTAACTAATAACTTCTCTAAACACTGCTTTTGTTCACTTGCATTGTCTCTCTGAGGTGAAATCAATATTCAAATCTCATTTTTAATGGTGATGTATAACAATTGTGTTTGGGTAGTTTTGTTGTGGAATATCACAAATATCAGCATGAAACAGTATTGTATATATTCAGATAGAATATTTGGATATATGTACATACATACTATTGTATGAAAGACCAAACATGATCCTGTGGACTGATCTCTAGGCTCTTCCTTCATTGCAAGCTGGAATGTTCTGGTTCAGAAGTCCACTGATAATGACCTCAAAATTTGACCCATCCAATTCTTTGCAAAATTACCTTCATGAAATTTTAGTTACTTTGAGACTGCCTGCTCTGCATCTCCTAAGAAACCTAACCTGTTTCTGCTGATGAATGATCAACCAGATTCTTAAATTTAGAAGATCTGAAGCTCTATTGACTTTTGAGCCCTAGACCCAGTACTGCCAGCTGCCCTGCTGAGCATCAGCTAAGCAAGTTCACATTAGCTCCCTCTTTGCTCCCTCTCCTTTCCTGGACCTCTTTTCCTCATCGACCTTTCTCTATAGATACATTTTACAAGTAGTTTCTGAAGTTTCATGCTTGGAGGAACTTCTTTCTTCTGCATATTTATCCAAGAAGAACTCTCATGTAGCATTGGCCTTAACCACCACGTCTTTATTTTTATCATAAAAAATAAATTACATGCTTTTATATTTTTGACTATTATCTTCTCTGCATAGATGTGTGTGCCACAGCACATGTATACAGAGCAGAGGACAACTTCTTGGGGATCTGTTTTCTAGTTCCACCATGTAGGTCTCATGAACTGAAGTCAGCTCTTCAGCTTAAAGGTAAGTGCCTTTACCCACTAAGTCATCTCTCCAGACAATATAGATGTAAATACAGGTTTAATTTTACTGACTTTTTAATATAACACTCTCATATTTCAGAATGAGATTTTATTATATCAAAAAATTTCCAATCATTAGATCATTAATTATGCGCCACTATTTCTATATAGTTAAATTAAGCTTCAGGAACCTATTCTTCATGTGCTTTATTTATTTATTTATTTTTCTCATTTTAAATTATTTTACTGCTTCTTTTAAAGTTTTATAAGTGTCTCACATGTTCTTCTGAATTGCTAATTTTATTTTTCTCAATATGCTTTCCACTTTATTAGAGTTTAAAGTTCAGAGACCATTGTTTAGAAATATATATTCATTTATTATTTATTTTAATTAGCCACTTTACTGATAATTTATTCATGTGTAAATGTTAGTGAATTTATGAAAATAAAGTCAATATTCATAAGATGTTTCCTACTTACTTCAGTCTATTTCAAAGGGGAACAACTGACAATTTTTAACATAGTGCAGGTAATATTGTCTGAGATTCAGAATGTCTATTTGGCTTGTAGGTCTTTTATTCATTTTTATAGGGAAAAATCTGCTCCAGCTGGACCATTCCCTATTTGAATGATCTTTGGCAAGTTAATTCAGCTTTCTGTATCTAAATGTCCTTACCTCTAAAATGGGGTAGATAATAACAATGTTCGTCTCCTAGACTTGTATTAAGGATTAGGCTAAGCAATATAGTTTTTCGTCAGCATTGTAGCTAAGAAGAATGCCTAAAACTAACAAAATATACTGGCTTCCAGGAGAAAAATCCTAATTTTAATTTGTTCTGTTTAACTTGTGCTTTTCTACCAGTTGTTTTTGAAATTGATTTACAGTAATTCAAACAGTTCTCCCACAATTTAGCCAAAGAATCTCATTTTGAGAACTTGAATGTATCATAAATACTATAGAGAGATAGTTTGTCTCTTTTCCAGCTCTGGTCAAATTCAGGCTTGAAGTCCATGACTGGGAACTCTACTGTGGTTAGCATTCCTTATATTTTCTGAACACTGTTGTTCACCCTTGCTCTCTAGTCCATGTTTGAAGTTTGGAAATATGGAGGGTGACTGAACAGAACTAACATGGAAGTGGTGTCTTAACTAGGTGATTCTGTATTACTTGTTTTTTGGGTATTTATGGTCATGCACATGTTTGGATCTGATTTCTTTTTCTGGTGAGCATTTGTGGAGGTTTTCAGAAGCAGCCTTCCATGATCTTTGTGCTCTAGGCTTTGGGAAATTGGATAAGTAATTCGTGCTGGATAGTATAATGCCAACACGACACAAGCTAAAGGCATCCGAGAAGAGAGAGCTTCAGTTAAGAAAACATCTCTATAAGACCCAACTAAGGCATTTCCTTAATCAGTGGCTGATGGGAGATGGCCCAGCTCAACGTGGGTGCTGCCATCCTTGATGGTCTTGGACACTTTAAGGAAGCACATTGAGCAAGCCATAGGGAGCATGCCAGTAAGCAACGCCCCTCCATGGCCTCTGCATCAGCTCCTGCCTCCAGGTTCCTGCCCTGTTTGAGTTCCTGTCCTGAAATCCTTCAATTACGAACAGTGATATGGAAGCACAGGCCGAATAAATTCATTCCTCTCCAACTTGTTTTTTTGGCAATGGTGTTTCATTGCAGCAATAGAAACTATAACTAAGACAGAATTCTGCTGTACACCTACCCCCCTTATTGTTTCCAACCCTCGTGAGAAGCAGAAGCTTACTAAAGTGACCCTATTCTGTCAGTTCAGAGTAATTCACTCAGTTCTCCTTTAACAGAGCCCTATCAGATGATTTGGAGGATTCTAGAAACTCCTCACCTTTTTAAACCATAGCAAACTGGTATGATTCAGAATCAATACTGAGGGCATTATAACAACATGTCTCCATGTTGTAGCCCTTATCCTGTATGAATTCCTGGAAGGAAGGGGATTTAAATCAGTAACAGGTAGATTCACTCTGACAGGTGGCAGAGGTTTAGAGACTCTTGGAACAGTTGCCCAGCGCAATGGAAGGTATGCTCTCATTCTTACGGTGGGCTGGTGGGCAGCCTTGGCATCTCAACCTCCAGTGCTTTGGCACTAGTGTCTTACAGGAGACAATGTAGACGCTTGAAAATTCTGGTAAGAGGTATAAAACCAAGCCTTCCTTTGTTGCGGTATAAACAAAGGGTAGAGTTACATGGATGTTAGGTTTAAAATAACAAGGTGGTGAATACTAGGAAAGAGAAATAAAAGGGCTTGTAATTGGATATGAGACACCCAAGCTGGCTAAAGAAAAGGAAGAACAGAATATAGGCAAAACAATTACCCTTGGCATCACAGGCTCTCACTGGCTCCTATGAAGCTCTGCAGAGCATGATCAAGGCACTGACTGCCACTCTTTCATATGCTCTTAGAATACTTTAATTATGAGACACAAATATATAGGAATAGCTTCTAAGACAATATCCTGGAACAGAAAGCTATTCCAGGGAGGAGATCATTCTAGACACGCATAGACAAGGAGTTAGATATGAAGTATCCAAGGGAATTGGTGGTTACATCTTAGTAGCCTGTCTCATGACAGTCAGAATGCCCCTTTGTGCCTTAAAGTGGCAGGTTGTTCAGTCTATAGTAGCACAGATATGTATATAAACAAAAACTGTGTTCCCTGTGTTCTTCAGAAGACCTGAGGGTATAATATCAGTGGCATTGCAATTTCAATATGCTTCCCCTTTTGTGGGCATAGTAAAAAGAAGTACTCTAAAAGAAAGAGCCTATCCACTATGATTTAAAATAGAAAAAGTCACCTTACCTCAAGAATATCCACATTATAAATATTCATCGAAACTTATTTAAACCTACAATGTAGAACCTATTGTTGTTCTTCACCTTGGGGCATCCCAGCAGAACCTCTTTTGGGGGTGCTTTGCTTAATTTGTAATAACTAATGTGACAGATTGCTAAATATACGTATACTGAAGCTCTGCGTCTGACTAGTTCATTCCTTCCAGAAGGTAAGAGTTATGGATCCCCCACCACATTTACTGCACGTTGACAGAAAGGAGACAGTGATAGCTTTGATGGCAAAATGATCTATTCATGGAATCAACAGCACCCAGTTGTGATTATGGAAACTGTAGTGGCATGAAAAGAATCCAGAGAAATCCAGTGACAGTGATGTCTCAACAGGGGAGAAGAAGCTGCTATGACAATTTGAAACAAAGCAGAGTGGACGGTACATTTGATTTGAGAATAGGTTCCCTGAACTTCTGTGTTGACTTTGAGAGACTTTGAGCAGCTATACACTCAGATTTTTACAGTTGAGAGGAAAAGTCATTCTATGGATAAATCACTGCTGTTACTTATCTGGCTCCATGTATTAGATAAGGCTTTTCATAAGCTTGAATTATATGTGGGCCTCAGTAACATGTGGATAGTATAGAGAGTAAATATCAATATGTTTAAAAAATCAAATCAAACTATAGTTCAGGTTGAGTCAGTAATTCTACTTCATTTCAAATTATAACATTTAGAAAGTCACATTAATTTTCATAACATCTTCTCACTATTAGTAGTTCTGTGTCCTGAAGGAAGTGAAGCTTTAATTTCACTTTTAGATTTTTCCAATAATTGAGTTCAATAACAATAATAACATGCTTTAACAGTAAGTAATTGTTAAAATGTTAATCTCTAGAGAGAATTAATACTTTAGCATTTCTTTGTAAGCATAGAAAAATTTAAAAGCTATAATGCATATTTTATTCTTATAAACTAGTTTTAGAAGAGAAAAATCATACATTATACTATTATACAAGAAATTTTATAGTTTGTATACAAGAAATTTGTAAGTTCATAGTTCTTAGGTCAACTCCCCTTGGTTTATTATTTCTACATATATTAGCATTTTATCACGTAACATTCATCAAAATCATCCACTCGCTGAAAGCCACAGTCCTGTCATCTTTAAAATTTTTTCTTAACCATGTTAGAGAGAGATGAATTTTCTTTCTTCACTTTATTAATAATTGTGTTATCCTTTATTTTGTGGTATTTACTAGCTATTACATTTGTGCATATTTTATATATACCTAAGTTCTTTTATAAGATGTGAATATGCTTTCTTGCTCATGGTTAATTATATATATCATTTGCTCATCAACAGTACTGAATTCATAAATTTTAAAAATCTGCCTATGTATAATTTGACTTAAGATAGCAATCTGCAACTGGGCATTCAGAATGGCAAATCCTTATATATGTAATGAAAACAAAAAGCATGCTACGATATTACTTGCTATTCACCTAATGGGAAAAACAATAAGGAATTACAGTTGTGCTGTGAGGAAAAGTGTACTCATACCTGCTCTCCAGAGATACCAGCATGAATTCTTTTGTAATATTATATATGACAGTGTATTTAGAACAAGACTGCACAGACCTTTTGGAGCAGCTCTTCTGTGTATGGGGCTCTGTCCTTGGGAAATAAAAAGAAAATTTCTTTAAGATTGAAGCATGTTTGTAGTAAAAACAGGACATAAAATAAACGTTCCATAGGTCAAACTGAATCATGGCTAATAAATTTCAGCATATCATTTGAATTTATTTAGTCATTAAAAAAGTTTGGTAACATTTGGCTTGAAAAAGAGTTTGGATACTATATAAAACTAAGCCTGCCCAGGGTCAGAGAAGGGGCTTCTGGACAAAAGGCATCCTTGGAGCAACTCATACCACAGAAATCTCACCTCTTCTCATATTTGCAGCTTTTATTATTTGGTGATAGGCTGCCTTTTATCTGTAGCGAGCCAGGTTCATGTGTGTAACGTGTCCTCTTAGCCTCTACCCTCAACATGTCATTTTACTCTTTGTGAAGAACACTCAGGCAGGCCAATCTTTCTGATTATTTCCATTTCCCTTTTCTTTCTAACAGGATCTCATGTAGCCCCTGCTGCTGATTTTTATCCTGAGCAAACCTGGGTAATAGGTAGAAGCCTCTTTGTAAACCTGTTCTGGCCATATGCACTTATACTATGATTTCTCTATTCAATTATTCAATCATTTCACTGAAAATTTTAAACTTTTTTTTTACAGAACATAATAAAAATGTAAAGCCACTGCCATTAGTAAATGACAAAACATATGTGTCTGTTTTCTAGCAGCCAGCCAAGTGTGAGTATTCGTGTTGTTCAAGATGAGGTAAACCACTCCAGGCAAGGAAAATTATGCCACAGCTTATGTGATCAGATCAAAAACAACAGTTGTTTTCCCCACCAATGATTCCTATTAAATGAATTGTATGCTAAAAGCTTCCAATAATGAGTCAGGTTTAATAAATTATGCAGTCTTCATAACTTTTTAATGTATATTCTCTCAAGACTTGTCTTTCCCCAGAAGGGAATTCATCAAACAGCCTCTGCACATCAGAAACAAAAGCAAAATGAATTAAATTGGAGTGGCTGAAGCATAACTACTGGTAATGGGATTGGTCTTGCTTCACTTTCTCTGTCACCCACCAGACGTGAGAAAGCTTCCCTTAGTGGCTCACTGTTGTCTTACTCAGTTTTTGTTTCTCCCATAAGCATTATATATTGACTACTGAGACCTCCATTGTGTATGTGACTGATCTCTGATCTGCTCTGATGCACTGGCAATTTTACTTCTAAAATATACTATGCAAAATGAGGTCACTGAGAATATCTGGGGACACACACACACACACACACACACACACACACACACGCCATGCATATGGGGGAGGGAGAGAGCAAGACAGAGATAGAGATCTCTAAGAGGAGCATTGACAATATATTCAGTAATCACTCATAAAATTTATTCTTCCAGCAAAGCAGAGAAACATATAAACATATTAAAGGTGATATGGGGCAGGAGGCAGAGGTTAGGCCCAGGGCTAAAGCAGCTCCCTCTCCACCCACCTCAGTGGATCGTACCTAGGGTCATCCTAGGGTGGTGGTGTATGTGACTTTTTGCTGCTGGCAGAGGATACCACTGATGAACAACTTATAAATCAGAGCCTGAAAATCCTAGTATTCTGTCCAGGAGAAGGGTAATACCACAGTGAACTGCTGCTATAGAACTGCTGTGACATTACTCCTGTGAACTTAGCAGCTCTCAAGGAAACGGACAGATACTAGCCTGGGAAATAGTGTTGCATCAGGACATGTGGAGGAAAGTGGCCTTTTCACTTTATTCTCTGATAAATTAAAACTATAGGGAGAAATGTAAGATGTAAGAGCTGTTGAAGAAGCTTCTATACCGATTTGCAAACTTTTTTGTGGGATACACATTGATACTTTGTTTACAAAATTACCAAATACATTATCCCAGGTTATTTGGACCAATGAGACAACAGTCTGTTTTAGAAACATGTTTTCTTAGAGGTTTAAACAATATTTTTATTTTTTCTCTTATAATTTTATTCATATATGTAATTATTTTGAACAAATTTAGCCCATTGTCCTTTTTCCCTCTTCCACAATACTCACCATATTTTTCAGGTCTTTTACATTACTATTTATTTAAATTTATTTATTTATATGATTCTTTAGTCTATTTACAATGTATTGTATAAGCAGGGTGTTGCTAGAGTTTTCCTGCCGGGCCCACAGTCAGGACAAACCTCTGTCACCCGCCAGTCCCACAGCCACTCAGATCCAACCAAATAAACACAGAGACTTATATTGCTTACAAACTGTATGGCCGTGGCAGGCTTCTTACTAACTGTTCTTATATCTTAAATTAATTCATTTCTATAAATCTATACCTTGCCACATGGCTTGTGGCTTACCAGCATCTTCACATGCTGTTTGTCATGGTGGCGGCTGGCAGTGTCTCCTCAGCCTTCTACTTCCCAGAATTCTCTCCTCCTTGTCCCACCTATACTTCTTCCTGCCTGACCACTGGCCAATCAGTGCTTTATTTATTGACCAATAAGCAACATGTTTGACATACAGACCATCCCACAGCACTTCCCCTTTTCTTTTTTTAAAAAGGAAGATTTTAACATTAACATAGTAAAATTACATATAATTTGGGAATTTGGGCGTAGCTTCTCTTACTACTTCCTGCTGGAGGGGGGCGCTGTATCTTATGGGGACACAAAGAAAATTTTAGGATCATGGAGTAGTCCGTGAGAGTGTATCGTCTGAGCCAGTTGCCTTGAAACAGTTCTGGATGTTGGATCATCTGAGCCATGGTGTCATCGGAGACCTTTCAGGTGGTCTTGGCTGGTCAAACCTGATGTATCTTAATCTGGAACAAATCCATAGCCTCTGGCTTTCTGTGGGAACAAAATCAGAGCCTCCTTTCCAAAGCAACATATCCTTACATCCAAATTTTGAAGTCAAGGTATCTTTAAAATATACATATTGGTTTAACTCAGCTTCCTTTACAATCAAATATCTCTCTGTAGTAAAGAATCCCAAAGACAACACAATCCAGATTCTCTGTGTGATATCCATCTTTACGTGGCTTATATTTTATACTACCTTTACTGTCTCTTTAAAGACTTCATTTTTTAAAACTATCTATTTTTTTATATAACTGTATATATTTCTTTTTATCTCTCTTTGAAGCCTACGTACATTTTTACACACATTTTAAAGCATTTAAAGTCTTGTTCCATCTGAATCTGTCTTATTGTGAATCAATTGTTTTAAACTGCAGCATTTGTAAGACTGAAACGGCGCTATGGCTGCTGGCTCCGCCCACCTCAGCTTCCCAACATGGCGGTGATACGTTTACCGTCCACTCTGGGAGCCTTCGTGGGTCTATGCTTCTATCAAAGCAGCATTTAGCTCAGAAACCTCTTTTTTCAAATTTTGTACTAGCAAAAGCTAAATCCACCATGCAGCTTAATGCGCCACCTGCAGATGCCTCATTCCTGCCATACTGCAGATCGAGCGCACACGCCAGGAACCCACAAGTAGCTCAAACCAGCAAGCTGCTGCTCATTTGAGAGAGATAATTAGTTTTAGCTCCGTTTTAGAATCTTCTTTTTACGCTTTCTCAGGTTTTAAGTGGAAATTCCTGCCCCACGTTCTGGCGCCATTTGTTGCTGGAAAATTTCTCTCAAGCTCCCAAGTCCCGCCAGCTCCCAAGTCCCGCCAGTCCCAGAAACCACTTACAAAATAAACACACAGACGCTTACATTATTTAAACTGCTTGGCCATTAGCTCAGGCCTATCATTGTCTAGCTCTTACTCTTATATTTAGCCCATTTCTATTAATCTCTACTTTGCCACGTGGCTCGTGGCTTACCGGTACTTTACATCTTCCTTCTCCTCGCCGCGGCTCCAGCCAGACTCCCTATCCTTCCTTTCTCCTCAATTCTCCTCTCTGTTAGTCCCGCCTATACTTCCTGTCTGGCTATTGGCCAATCAGTGCTTTATTTATTGACCAATAAGCAACATGTTTGACATACAGACCATCCCACAGCAGCAGGGCGTGGCTGTTTATAGAGGAAGAACAACTTACCACTGAATGAAAATGATACCCACTATCTCAGCAGACATTAACTGTCAATAGCCCCTCATCTAGGAGTGGGGCCTAATGCACCTCCCCATTCTTGATGAAACATTGACAGGGTTAGGATGATTTATCAAATAAAAAGAGTTCAAGCAATCAATAGCATATATATAGATCATTTACAGTTTATTAGCATCAAAATGAAGAGCAGTTCTATTCATTTGCTCAAGTACGTTATAAAGGAGGTTCCCAGATTAAAACACAGCATTGGCAACCTAGGCAGTTTATTTATCCACTATGAAGAGATATTCAATATGTGTACTATGTACTGTTGAAGGTCTTCATTTAATCTTGGAGGGAGTTACTGTTGTTGTAGATGCCATTGCTAGCATGTTTTAACATTTGTGTGGTGATAATCATGATCAAGTTTTTTTTTTTTATTGAAAATAGATTCTTCTCTCATACAACACATCCCAACTTCAGTGTCCAACCCCAGTGTCTGCTCCCTCCACTCCTCCTTACTCTCCCCACACCTCCTCTCTCTTCCAGACCCACTTTTCAGAAAAGAAGTCTCCAAGAGAAGACAGCCAGACAGGACAAAACGTGTATAATAAGACAAGACAAAAGCCATCTTATCCAAGTTGGACAAGGAAACCCAGGAGGAAGGAAAGAGTCCTAAGAGCAGGTAAAGCACTCACACATATACCCACTCCCACTGTCAGGAGTCCCATAAAACACCAAGCTAACAACCATAACACATATTCAGAAGACCTAGTGCAGACCCATGCAGACTCTGTGCTTGCCAGTTCAGTCTCTCTGAGCCTATGTGAGTCCTGCCTAGTTGATTTGGTGGGCCATGTCCTCCTGGTGTTCTCCATCCCCTCTGACTCCTATAGTCTGTCTTTTCCTTCATCTGTGGGTTTCCCCATCTCAGGGTGGGGGGACTCAACGGAGACCTTCAACTTAGTCTCTTTCTATGACTAATGTCTGGCTGTGGGCCTCTGTACCTGCTCCCATTTGCTGCAGGAAGAAGCCTCTCTGATGATGACAGGACAAGGCAATGACCAATGAGTATAGCAGAATATCATTAGCCATATTTTTAAAAAATGTGTATATAGACAGAAGAAATATTTATTTAAAATGCTATTATCTACAAAGCCATCATGATGGATACATTTGTTCAGTTTAGGTTATGGCTTCATAAACAACTAAGCCTATTTTTGGTCACAGGACTAAAATGATCCCAGAGGTTAGGAAGATAGAGCTGTTGAGCTGTTCAGCAGAACTCCATATATCACTGGCAAGAAAACTGAATTCAGTAATGATTAAGTGAATTTTACCAGATCATATAAAAGAACAGTTCTGGCAAGTCAGGAACCATGATGGAATTTTAAAGATTGCTAGAGCTCTTTATGAACCTATATCGTTCTTATGGATGTACAAACATCAGGGAAATGCAAGGCTTTTGCCTTCTACGTATGTATAATCATAAAATTCCTAACATGATAATGGCTTAAAATTTATTGAGTGTTTTTCCTGTGTTCTTCACTAAGCTATGGATATTGTATTAGTTTACCTTCTTGTCACAGCAATTCTATGAAATATATATTTATGCCTCCATTTTGTTTGTGATAAGACTAGCTGTTACAGGAAGCAATTCTACTTTATCATGGAAGATTAGCCATCCCTCCTTTTGTAATTGTCACCTTTGAGGTAGATTGAAACCAAACAAAGACTACTCAGTTACACATCTTCTATTTTTCACTTTGTGCAGAACAACAGCTAAGGAGTGATAGGTAGTCCCTTACCTTACATTGACCTTAGTAATGAGTATTTTGCAGAAGGAGTCTCATATGAGATCCCTTTACCATGTAAAATTACAAAATCTCTCAATATCATTCTCTCTCCCCCAAAGGTTACTGGAGGTCATATTTCTCAGGGTTTAAAAATTAATCAGCTTGATCTTACAGTCTTTGATTTTTATCTGGCAAGTACCCTTTCAACATCTGTCTGTGAGCGTTTGGAATTTGGAATCATCAACAGCTATCATCATAACTGAAGAATATAGGAGTGGGATTCATCTTCTCTCTTCACTGCCAGTTCTGACCAATGGAAGAATATCTATTATATTTCTACTGAGGCCAAGATCGTACATCAATGCCACGATTTAGGGAAAGAGTCTAGTCACCAAAATCTTCCTCTGAGAAGAAGAAAAATAATGATTGGTAGAGCTATAAAACAGTTAAAGACTTTAAATATATGTGCTTTTATTTGGTATTTATCAATAGTTTGCTTCATATTCTTAATGAATATTTTATGTTCTCCTGTCATTTTATGTCTTTTGTGACTGATACTAATGACACTGAAATTTTGTCATAATGGTTTCATCTCTTCTATGAGGATGGTTGGATTAAAGTATTTAGTAGAACTTTTCCCTTTTATTGAAAATTTTCCTTACATAATATATCTGATTATACATTCCTCTCCCTCTACTCTTCCCAACTCATCCCCAACTCCCCTCCCACCCAGATCCACTCACTTTTGTCTCTCATCAAACAGGCTTCTAAGGGATAATAATAAAATAAGATAAAACAAAAACTAATACATTGGACCAAACAAACAGAAAGAAGGAGAAGAGCCAAAGAAGGCATAAGAATCAGAGAGCGACTCTTTTCCACACTCAGGAATCCCATAAGAACACTAGACACAAAGCCCTAATATATATGCAGAGGACCTCATACAGACCTGTGCAGGGTCTGTGCATGCTGCATCAGTCTCTTTGAATTCATATGAGAGGGTCTTGTTTTCTAGGTGTCCTCTGTAGTGGGTAGCCATTCCAGCTTTGATCTGGAAGTTCCAACCCCCATTGAGACTTTGGCAACTGTCACGCCTACAAGGCGGGGCCAAGGAAGGCCCCTGGAGACCCGAGATCTGGATGGGCCAGCGCTCTCTCTGTTCCTGGACCAGAGACGGTGGAGGTGGACCGAGCAGAGCTCCAGAGAACACCGCTGGACTGCGATACACCTTCCCTAGACCCCGCGACCTACCTATCCCTTCATTTGTAAGTTACCCACTAAATAAATCTTCCTTTTAACTACGTGGAGTGGCCTTAATAATTACACCAATAGTCCTCTCTCCATGCTGGCTGTTATATGCCTTCTGCCTCCTCCTCCATGGGTTTCCCTGGTCCCTGAGGGAAAGAATTTGATGGAGACATCCATTTAGAGCTGAGTGTTCCAAGGCCTCTCACTGAGCTCTTTGTTTAGTGACTAAATTTATCATTTCTAGAAAAACCATACATTTATTATAATATGCTTAATATAAATTGCTTAAATTCAAAATAAGATGCTTATATGAGAGAAAATTTACGACAAAAATACGGCTGAAAAATATTTCAATGATGTTGAAACTTTCATTATATTCTTAGACCAAGATCCCTCTCCTTTTTTAAGTTCCAGTGGTAAGTCTTCAATTTTGAACACACACGTGCATACACACCTGCCCATGGACCTGCCTTACCTTCATGAAATACTAGCACACTCACTCTTTTCTAATGGAAACACCTATCAGACATCTGAGAGATATCTGTTCTTGGACAAATGAAGAACATGGCTGTGTTCATGTTTGTAAAACAGGCTTTATAAAATTGTTTTCTTTCTGAGGCAGATTCACTTTGTTACTAACTTAGGCATGCTGCTTAACTGTGTTGAGTCTCAGTGCCTTTAATGTTATAAGGACAATAATCTAACTTCTGAGAGCTTTTAGGAAGACCAAGTCAGTACTATCAAATGCTATGTTCTTAGCATGACTTAAGGTTTGAATATTCATAGAGATAGCATACAGAGTATAAGTCATAAGAAAGTACATCAAACATCAATTAGAACTCTAAAGGTAGGTTCAGCCAAGGACTTTTCTTTCTTTTTTCTTTTTTTTTAAAGATTTGTTTATTTATTATGTATACAGCATGTATAACTGCAGGCCAGAAGAGGGCACCAGATCTCATTACAGATGGTTGTGAGCCATCATGTGGTTGCTAGGAATTGAACTCAGAACTTCTGGAAGAACAGTCAGTGCTCTTAAACTCTGAGCCATCTCTCCAGCCCCAACCAAGGACTTTTCAAGAACTACCAAAGCCCTGCATATGGGAAAGTATTCGCATTGGTTCCCCCTGGTAGATAGCATTGCCGTATCTGGCCATGCTAAGGATTCCAGCCTCAGTGCTATTCCCCCTCTGTGCTTTAACTCGAGGTTCACTATCTCTTTTTTCATCCATGTTACCCTAAATGATTATAGTTTCCACACCGGCGATGTTAGAGTGACAATTTCTACTCCTCCATTTCAATCTCTGTTCCTCCACATCCACCCAAATATTCCCTATATTTCTCTTACACCTCACTTGCCCCACTTCTAGCAGGATTTCAAGTGCCCTGCTCTCGCAGAAAACAAAAAGGGTTTTAGGGAACGATGACATCGTAGTTATGTTCTGAAGGACAAGAAGGAATAAAATTGCTGAGGAGGTGCAAATTTTCTTTTACATCTTAGAATGCTGTACAGAACATTTCCAGCAAGTGTGTCCTCATGGTTTACTAGCCCTCAAGAGTAGAAACAGTAAGATTGCCTTGCAATTGTGTTGGTGAGGCTGCCACTTTCAGTAATGATGGCCGTTCTGACACAGGGCTTTAGTTACAGCTACCAGAAAGGCAGGGGATAAGCAGTTTTGATCTTTATCCTTGAACACTTTATGGCTCCAGAGGAGGTGCTTCCTTTGATGTCACATTAGCACAAATGGCATTAAACACAGACATTAACACGTTGTTTTTCCCTGGGAATGAAATACACTGGACATTTTCATGATTGTAGAGTATAGCATTTATGCTTAGCCCTCTATCCCTCAATATTTAGAAGAATCATTTGGTACACTTTATATTTTTCATGCCAATTATCAATTTCCCTTTGCTCTTGGTTAGTCTGTGCCATATATATATATTATATATTATACATGTGTATATGATATATATGTATATATGTATATATACATATATATCATATACACAAACTCCTGAGCCGATATGCATGCTTGTCACTATGTTTGCAGAGCTCTAGAATCATTTTATGACCTGGAACTTTTCTCCATTGATAGGAATACACGCCAGCAACTTGAGGGAGATATGAACCACTAGTCGAGTGGTCTGATCGCCAATGGTCAACAAGATCTCTTCCACAGAATTTCTTTTCATTGAGGAAGACTGATAACAGTCCTGTTTTACAAGAATGGGTAGGCAATGATAGCAGTGTGGCCCAACAAGGGCTTTAAGTCATATGCTGTGTAATTAACAGGAGATGATTGTAGCCAGAGGGGCCATCTGCTCAAGTGTGAATTGGAATAACAAATAGCTCAATGAAACTTGCAAAAGCAGAATTCTGTGACTTGAAGTTTACTTGTGGTAATTTTAATCAGTAGCATCCAAGATACTCCTGAGCATCAATGGGGAGTTTGGCTTCTCCTTGTCTAGGTAATACTGAATGCTAATTTGGTAGCTTTAGAAATTGTTTCTTATTTTTTTAAAAAACAGATTGTGCAGTATCTTTAATATTTTGGCATGAATAAAATATACTTTTGTTTCCTCTCATATTAAATGTTTATGCAAATTGTATTACAGGCATGCAGATTTTTAGTATTTTTTTTTGCTTATCTTTTTTTAAAAAAGAACTGGCATCGAATAGAATTTTAAAATAGCAATTTGTACTAAATTAGGCAAAAGTTTTTTCAAAGTTCTTGTAATAATGATATTTTTGAATCAGCATGATTATGATTTGTAGGATATACACAATCTCCTTATTTTCAGGGATCTCCTAAATTTTAAAAAATCTAGTTTTTTATTCTGAGCACATTAGAACACTAGTCTCATGTTTATTATAATATCATTATTATATGAAAAAAGGCCAGATAGGATTTCCTGTTCAGATTTATACACAGTTCAGTGCACTTTTACAGAGTTTTGCATCTTCTAAAAGTGTCCAAAACTTCTATACAGTTATTACCCTTCTGTGAGACTCTTGGTGATAACTCTGCAGCATTTGCCTTGTGTCTATGGCTTTTCTCTATCTCTTGGTTGTCCTCTGTTCTGCCTTTCTGTGTCTTGGTAAAAGCCTGTTGCAGTTTTTGTCTTACATGGATTTCTTATGATTTGTTTGTTCATTTCCTATTAATTTGTTCTGTTGTTCTAGAATAATGAGTTTTTCATTACATTGAGTTTGTAGGTAGGAAAATACTTCCAATTTGAATCAGATGTATAAATTGATTCTGTTAGACAAGACTGTAGAGAAGCTTTCCTGTAGTACAAAATTAAACAAGACTTCACGCAGTAGTCACAGAGTTTTACTGTTTAATCTTTCATGCTCACTGTTGTGGAGACCATAAGAACACTCCCTTTTGCATTTTCTCTAGGAAGTTTAGACATCTTAGATTTTAAATTATTTCTGTCTCTATCATCTGTCTATCATCTCTATCTACCTATCTATATCTATTTATCTGTGTCATCTATTTATACCATCTATCATCTATCTTATATCTTAATTATATTTATTTATGAATATATGTAAATGGACTTGTTATCTATCATCTATCTATCCATCAATCTATATCTCATCTGTCTATGTATCTATGTATCTATGTATGTGTCTGTCTCTCTATCATCTATTCATGTATCATCTATCTATCTATCTATCTATCTATCTATCTATCATCTATCTATCTAAATATCTACCTACCTATCTATCTATCTATCTATCTATCATCTATCTATCTAAATATCTACCTATCTATCTATCTATCTATCTATCTATCTATCTATCTATCATCTATCTATCTAAATATCTACCTATCTATCTATCTATCTATCTATCTATCATCTATCTATCTAAATATCTACCTATCTATCTATCTTCCTGTATATATGTATACCTATATAATCTGGTCATTTGTATATATTCACACATAGGTATATGCACAATTCTCTGGGTCCAGAAGAGGTGAACTGTAAATGATTCATTCGGACACTACTTTAGAAAATAATGATAAGGGACAGAAATTTGCCCAACTCTATAGATGGATTTCAGTCTTTATTCTTGTGGCACTTACATTTTTATTTTGGAAAGGGAACCAGAATTATATTTTAAAGCTTTAGTTAGAGAAGAGAACTTTGCAAAAAGCCTTTTCCTGAACTTTTAGTGGGGAAGGGAGAAAATAAAGACAAAGGGATAGCTCTTAGCCTGCTTTTCTTGCTCTCTCTCTCTCTCTCTCTCTCTCAAACTATTCAGTGTGCCAAAATTTGAATGTTGTGTTGTGTAGGCATCATTATCCAAGCATCTCCTATGTATGGAGCACAGAAGGGATATGACTAATTGAGTGCTGCCCACAGAATACAAAATCAGTAGTTTGACAAACAAAGGATGATAATATGCATTTTTCTTCTAAACATGATCAGAATTTGTTACTTACTCTACAGAGGTAGCAAAATGTGCTACAGCTTCGGAATGTACTATGAATTCTCATTATAGTCTAGAAAAAGTTCTGTGTACATATAAATGATAGTTTACTATAATAAACCAACATTTATGCAGCTCATTAACCTATGGTGGCCAATTTTAACTTGTATTTCTTTGTTTCTGATTTTTATAATTTTAAAATTGTTTTATCAATTCTTTGTACTCAATTTATACAATGTGATTTTATCATATTAATTTTCATCCCAGATAATCCACTGTCTCCCTACCCACTCCTCTCATTTTCTTTTTCTTACCCATCAAATCCAATTTGTGCTGGCCTATTAATTTGGGCATAAATGAGATCTGACCTGGAGTCATATATCTGACCCTGGAGGTGATGTATCAGGTACCGTACTATTAATGAAGATTGACTTTTCCTCTCCCAGAGTAATCAAATGTCAATAGCTTCCCAGCAAGGGGTGGAACTCCAAGCTCATCTCGTCTTCTCCCTTTTGAAATGTTGTCCGGCTTCAGTTCGAGTGGGTCTTATGCATGTTGTCACTGTCACTAAGAGCTCATATGTGCATCTTTATTGTGATGTCTAGAAATGACTGTGTTCTTGAAGTCATCCATCACTTCTGAGTCTTTATAAGCTTTCTCCTCTCTCTTTCACATACAGCCCCAAAACTTGAGGAGAGGAGAGTGATAAACTCATCCCAATTAGGGCCCAAAATTGAAGTCTTCTATTCTCTGTATGTTGACCAGTTGTGAATCTCTATGTTGGCTGTCATTTGCTTCAAGAAGAAGTTTCCATGATGAGAGTTGGGGAATGAACTTATCTATGGGTATACCAATAAGCCATTAAGGATCATTCTAATGCTATTTTTGTTTAGCAGAATAATAGTAGTAAGTTTTCTGTGGGGCCCATGACTTATCTAGTCACAGGTTCTGCCTGGGGCAGGATTTAAATCCAGTAAGAAGTGGTTGTTTATTCCCATAACATTTATGTAAGTGTTGCACCAGTGAGTGTGTCTTGCCAGGCTGGTCGTTATGATAATTTTCAGGGCTCATAGATTGTTGGCATTGTGACTGCTCTTCTCCCTCAATATTGTTCATAGCACATTCCAGCAATATGAAAGTATTTCCAGTAAGCCAGGTGAGTACCAGCTAGATTTATTGTTCTATTGTAGCTGAAGTTTTTCTGTGTCCTGCCCAGCTGCACTGTTGGGACAAATCTCTTCCACTTGCATCCCCTAAGTAAACACACAGAGGCTTATATTTATTATGAACTATATGGCCTACTGGCTCAAGCTTCTCACTAGCTAGATCTTACAGCTTAAATTAACCCATTTCTATAAATCCATACTTTGCCACGTGGCTCATGGCTTACCAGTATCTTTACATCTAGCTTCTCATGGCAGCAGCTGGCAGCGTCTTCTCTGTTCTTCTTTTTCCTTTTCTTCTCTAGTTAGAATGTCCCGCCTAACCCTATTCTGCCTCACCATTGGCCAAACAGCTTTATTTATCAACCAATCAGAGCAACATATTTTCACAGCATACAAAAAGACATTCCCCTATCATTCTATGACCCAAGTGTGAGTGTCTTCACCTTTTTAATACTATTCCAGTATCTCAGCTCTTTGTTATATGTGACACAGTTCTACATATCTTCTTTATTTATGTTTGATACCACTCTTAGTATACATGACTGACCTTTCTGAAACACTGAAGCATGGTCCAACCACAGAGGCCATGTTTATCTGTAAGGATTTGTTCTTGATACATGCACTAACTGAAGCAGCTTGAGGGAGAAGGGGTTTATTTTGGCTCATTATTTTAGGGGAAAACAGTCCATTGTGGTGTTCAAAGCATGGCAGTGGCCATACATGGATGTAGGAGTTTACAGCATGGCATAGTTTGATCACATTTCAGCAGAACAGGGAGCAGAGATTTTTGAGTTGAAAGCTGTAAGGATTAGGTTAAGTGTGTACCGTAGGGATGGAGGAAAAGGATAGCTATAACACATGGCCCATCTCTAGTGGCAGATTCCCATTAGCCAAGCCTCAGATTTTAAAATTGCTACAACTTGACAAAATAGTTTACTAGCTGAGAACCAATAGTTCAAAAAGAGCTTGTGAGAGACATTTATATGATAACAACATGAGACAAAGATTTCATTAAAAGCTACATAACTGATATTACAATTACAAATTTATAGCAAGTCTTTCTGAAAGCTAAGTCGTGCCAGTTTCAGAGCTTCTTAGCTTTGAAACCATGCACATGTCTCTATAATGAATCAAAAATCATATATGAAAAGTGAACAATAGTATGTATTTTAGCATTATACTCAGCTTTAAACACAAATCCTTACCTAAATCTGCTTCTTACTGATCTGTCTTAAAGAATGTCCAGCTAAGATTTCCTTTTCCTGAGTCCTGTTCTAGTCCCACTTACCATTCCAAAGGCAAGCCACTGTCCAAAACTGATGAGGTCCCTCTCTCAAGTCCAAGTCCATAGCTTTGCGTGACTCCCTGCATTTCAATATGAATACCTTGACACTAATTGTTTTTATTCTTTTTTTTTGTACTCCATTTGTGTTGATCAGCAGACATTAAGATGCAACAGCTCTTTTTATGTGTATGTGTTTGCGTTGTGTGTATTTTACGCATATGTGTTGCTGTATAAATGTGTGTATGTTGGTGTATGTGCAGAAGTGTCCATATGCTTGTAGTCCAGAAGCCATTATTGAGTGTTGTATTTGATCTTTCTTCACTTTATTTTTTGAGACAAAATCTCTCATTGCACCCAGAGTTCATCAGTTCTGCTTGGCTGGTTGACCAATAATCTCCAAGAATATATCAGTTCTTAGCAATCTTGAGGTTACAAGTGTGTCTGGCTTTTTTTTTTTTTAATATGGCTGCCAGGAAACCCAAATCATGTTTTCATGCTTGCGCAACAAACACTAACCAACTGAAATACCTTCCCAGACAATGGGCTGTTGTCTTTATATAATCTAGGTGACATCTCTGAGCATCATGGAGTATACATATGATTTACTTGTTAATTCTTGAATCTAAAGCTCTTCAGCTGATAGAGAACTCTTGGTTTTCATCATAACTCCTTTCTTTTGATCTTGTGTACAGAAATAATTGACTGGCTATTTTGCACCCATTTGCTCAAGCAAATTAGAGCTGTGTTATTCAATAGGTATCTACCAGTTGAATGTATTTATTTAAACTAATTAAAGTAAAATAAGTTGAAAACTTAATTTCTTGCCTGTTCTAGTAAGCTTTAAGTGATCAATAGCTACATAAGACTTGTGTGTTACTATATTCTACATTTTAAATATTTTTCCCCAATCCCTGTCCTTATAGCCATTCAAAATTTCTAGTAAATAGTAAAGAATTGAATATCCTGAAATGTGAAACATGCACAATAAACCAAAATAAAGCAAAGCATGAGAATTAATAATTATTCTTTATAGTGAAGTTAAATGACATCATCCAAAACAGACATTAACAATGTTCATAGTAATGAACTATTTTATATAAAGTATAGTTTGATTAAAAATGAAAATGAATAGTTTTGCTTGAGGGACAGGAGAATGCATTGTACTCTGTGACATGATCTCTCAATCCAAAGGCTTGCCTATGCACCTATGAAAGTATGTTACTTTCAGCCTTCATGAAAACTTATAGTGTGTTAAATTAGCCATGCTTATTTGAAAAATGAATAAACTGCAGGAATTAAGAGTTTACCACAAGTTATTTTAGTAGATTCTCTTCTAGAACAACACAAGATGTGAATTACTGAAACATAGAGAAATTAAATTTATCTGTGGAGAGAGTTTGGCCACAAGGAAGCTCAGCTTACTGAAATTTGATTAACATATCAGTTTATTATAGATGATTCTTAAATGTTATAGGGAAGCAAAAGAGGTAATTTATCTCTCATGATAAGATTTTAAATACATGAAAATGTAAATATATGCCCAAAGCTTCCACATATAAATTGCTGCAGAAATGTGTGGAATATGCCACAAAACACATGAATTTGAAAACTGAGCTCATTTAACTATCTCTGCATCTGTATCTTAGAAGTGCAACTTCCGTTTAAACTTGTATGTAAGGAAAACAGGATATAGTTTAAGGACATTCTCAGGTCTCATAGCTAGTGAGTATCAGAAAGGAGAGACAATTCCAGATGGTTGTATTCTCTGAGAAAGAGAGATAGTTCCTGAGTGACAACAATATGATAAGCCCCGAGTTATGTTCTAACCTTGTCATTGTTACATATGGTGACTGCACACAGTGTTATCAGGTTTCTTGTAGTCTAATGTGGGATGAGGGAATGTAATAATTTCCTTCTTTTGAGCAGACTCTTCTATAGCAGGCGATTCTTTGTAGACATGGATGTGTGGTGACTGAATTAGACCTCTAACTTGAGAAAGGCAAACTACAAATGGGACTCTGTTAAGAATTTTGAAATGAGGTATCTGGGATGGATTCTGCAAGCTCCCGTGCTCTAGGAGATGCTGAAGCATTTTTTACTTCAAAAACACAAAAGAAGGTAACAAGCTGGAAATCCCTTTACAAATACCACACTGAGCCAATGTTCATATTGTAGTCTTTGGCAGGAACCAGGAACACCGGTGAGCAGAATTTCAGTTGGATGGTTTTCCATTCTGGGCTGGAACTGGAGAATGCCACTGATTACACACTTCACTGGGTGACCATTGTCTTTATCTATTTGGTTTGTTTGTTTGTTTTGTTGTTGCTAAAATAAAATATCTGAGATGGGAAGACTGGTAAAGAAAAAAATATACAGAGACAAATAAATTACTAAGGTAGAGAAAGGAAGTTCACAATGTTTCCTTGAGGATCTAACATGCAATCTTGCCTCAGTATAGATTGAATTTGGATATATGAAAGATACAGAGAACTTGAGACCATAGGTATACATGATAGAACTATGTTCACTGATAACAGACAGGATGTACATGCAGAACAGTATGTACACTGACCACAGATGCAAACTTCTATCTTCACATTGTATTAATCACTTTGCATATGATATTGCAATTGCTTATCAAATCTTACAAAATATGCTTTCCCAAAACAAAAAGTAAAATTCATGAGGTAATTCTAGAAACTCATACTCTTGATATAACCAAAGGCTAAACCAGATAGTGACTGAACTCTCCACCACCACAGCAGATGCTATATGTTCTAGAGCAGTTCAAAGTTGCTATTGATTCTTTCTTGACTCAGGTTGTGAATGTCACGATTTTTGCTTTATTTCTAAAATAAGCCCCTATCTGGAGTCTGATCTCTACAAATATTATAAAAAATATTAGAACTTGGTACTTATGCCCAGAAGAATATTCAAATTTATTCATGATAGTATAGAAGTACCATGACCTCTTTCAAAAATTTTCTGACCTGCTCTCCAAGGTCAAAATAAAGTAGAGAATTAAAAAGTACAGTTGCTACTTCTAGACTCTGTTCCTATTCCTGTGGCTTAATACAGCCACAGGCTGAGGTTATAAAAGATGTAATAAATCAGAAACATCAAAATCTGTTTGAATATTATCCTCTCAGATAATCAATAAAATCTGAATAGTCCATTAGATAAAAATTTAATCCAAATTTTAATTTTTATCTTTTCATCTAAAAATAAACAAACATTATTTTTCATGGAGTTAGAATGAGAAGTAAATGAAATTTATAGATAGAATTTACAAAATAAAGTAATACATTACATAAATAAGTGATTGACAACAATATACCCTTTCTTTCCTGAGCAGCCATATATTGTTTTAATTTAAAATGTTTTATGTATGCATGCTCTTTACATTTAGAAATTATCTGAGTTTTATAAAATCTTAGCTAAATATGTAGAATTCATGAACAACCATGAGCTGAAATTAGATATATAAATATTCAAAAAAAGTGACTTTATGGGAAAATAAATACAAAGGGAGAAAAAAACTCTACTCCATGATTTTCAGAAAGTACAATGCAGTATTTTATAATATCAGAAATACAAAAAGGAGAAAGAAGAAAAAAGAAACCCACATTAACACTGGAGTTAATTCATTTCTTTGAGGTAGAGAGAGGGTAACCAAACAGCCCCCACGTTATGGAACATCTGGTCATTGACTCAAGAATGGACTTTAATTGGAAACAGACAGATGGCGCAAACACTATTAGCACAGGGAAAGCTGTTGTGTAGACATAGAGATCTCGGATAATGACTTTGGCAGAACTGCCTTTATGTCTCATTGCCAGTGATGTTATTCGGATGGAATGGAATATCCTGGAGGTTGACCTCCCTGCATAACATTCCTCCAGGCATATTTGTAGTGTTTTGAATAGGCAGATGATTACATGTTTTCAGGTAGTTAAAAAAATAGATTGGACATTTCTATTTAGGATATTTTGCTCACATAAAAACATATGCTGTGAGATAGAATATTGCTATATTGACATTTTGCTTCCTTTTGAAAACGTTAGATCAGAGTGAGGACTTTTCCATGTATCTTTATTATATGGAAAAGAATGTATCTTGCGATTCTTAGTGTTGAAAATATATAGTCACAGAATAATCATGCAAATCTTTCTGTAGTGAATATCTTAATAAGATGCAAAAGATGAATATAGAAACACAAGCAGAAATATTTCCCTGTATAAATTTTTTGATTTATCAGGTTTAAGTTAAAGGATTTTTTTGTAATTTATAACTAAATGAACCCAACTGTTTTGCAAGTATAGCCTATGAGTCCAGTTTAAAACAGAAATTATAATAGTGTAATGTGTCTGCAGAAAGTCACTTTCCTGAAGACCTTTAAATTCATGTATGAACTTAGAGCAGTTGTGACAGCATTCACAAGACCCATGGAAGCCAGACAAAATCCCAGCAGAGGAGTAGAAGGAGGTATGCTTTAAGTCTCACTGCTAGCTGAGCTGCTGTGGTTGAGTGATAGTTGCTGGGAAAGGGGGAGGCAGTTTCCTTTAATGGTGTGGTTCCTGAGAGGTTCATCATGCTCCAGGGGTTGAGCAACAAAAATAGGACTTGATGGGCTTCACTAGCAACAACAACAGAAGGACATGAAATTGGGTGGGTCATGAGAGAACTGGGAGGAGTTAAGAGAAGGGTGAATATGATCAAAACACATTGGATGAAATTCTCAAAGAATTAATAAAACATTATATTTTTAAAAAGGTTGAAGCTTCATTCATGCCTCTTCACGTTGCTTCCATCAGGCTCTTAATTAATGGGGCATAGGGAATCTGTCACCAGGTTGTAATGATACCTGAAGCAGTGGGGAGAATTAGTTCTAGCTTTCCCAGTTACTTTTGTCTCTCCTCTTCTCCTACCCCATTTCCCTTTAGTTTTTGCCCTTCTCTTTCTTTCTTTCTTTCTTTCTTT
>CABHPR010152595.1:0-13949 GCA_902168415.1 Peromyscus melanophrys | reverse complement strand
TTCCTTCCTTCCTTCCTTCTTTCCTTTCTTCCTTCCTTCTTTCCTTCCTTCCTTTCTCCTTCCTTCCTTCATTCTTTCCTTTTTTCTTTCCTTCCTTCCTTCCTTCCTTCCTTCCTTCCTTCCTTCCTTTTTTCCTTCCTTCCTTCCTTCATCCCTCCCTCACGTGCTCTCTCTCTCTCTCTTTCTCCATCTCTCTCTCTCCCTCCTTCCCCCCCTCTCTTTCTATCTTTCCAAGCGAGCTTCAAACTCATAGTAATCCTCTGGTCTCAGCCTCAGAAATAGTAAGATTACAGTCATGAAACACCATGCCCACCTCATTCTACATTTGAAAATGACCACATCTCATAACAAGGACAATGACACTAGACACATTATTGTGGATCAGAAAAACCCTCAGGGACTCAGCCCTACACAAAGGACTATAGTCAACTAGGGAATATTGAGAGTAGGGGGGAAAAGGTCTTCCCCATGAAAGAGCACACCAACTGCCTATCCAATACCAAATGGTCAGCCCTGGAAACCCATATACAGGTATCATTATACAGACTGAACTTGTTGTATTTATGTATTTAGGAATACACATCTACACTCATATATATCCACCCATGTAACAATAATTAGATGAAAAAGCAGGGATTGAAGTTGAAGGAGAGTTAAGGACTGGCGTATAGGAGGGATTGGTGAGAGGAAAGGGAGGGGGAACATGGTGCAATTACATTATAGTTGCACAAAATAAATGTTTTTTTAAAAATCCTTCAAATATCCATATACTGAGGATTTGTGTATAATTACCTGCCAATTGACAAGTTTTATATGGATAAAAAGACAAATCTCTTATAAAAGTGAGAAAAAAGTTAGAAAAGCACAGTCACTCAATAAGAGTTGATCACATTTATTAAATTTAACAGCGTGTCAGGAAGAGAAGTGAGTGCATCCAATGAACCATTTTGCACAGTCTTTCCTGCAACATTTCACAGTAGTCATCATTTGGAACTATTGTTAAGCACATTATATCGACATGAAAAACTAAGGTCCAGGCATGGTAAGTCCCTATAGTTTGAAGTGTGAAACCCAGAGTTAATCTCACAATGCTCTTTAGGTATTTTAAGTTTGAGCAACTCCCTGATAAATGCTTTTTAAATTGATACATATAAATCAGCCTCTAAAAATTTAATTATAAAGTAAAATCAATTAAAAACTGAAAAATTTAAAAATAGATGCCAGCTGGGCGTTGGTGGCGCACGCCTTTAATCCCAGCACTCGGGAGGCAGAGCCAGGCGGATCTCTGTGAGTTCGAGGCCAGCCTGGGCTACCAAGTGAGTTCCAGGAAAAGGTGCAAAGCTACACAGAGAAACCCTGTCTCGAAAAAAAAAAAAGAAAGAAAAAAAAAGAAAATAAAATAAAAATAGATGCCTATGAAAAGCATCTCCACCTGTTTTCTAGCATTAGTAGAAATTAACTTGGTTATATCTTTTCAGATACATCCCTAGATAATATCAATTATAAATTTTGGGTGGTATTAAAATGGTACATGTGCTAAAAGCTGAATTGTAAGATAATTGCCAGAATTCATTTCTGTCGTGAAGGAAGATGCTTTTCTTCAGAAAAGCATTTTTTCTTTTGGAGAAGAAGTAACAGATAGTCATGTTAACAGATGCTTTTACATTGTTTATATAATGTCATAACTGGAATAACCAATATGGTATCATAAAGTTTCATAACCAATGTATCTAATACGTTCAACTTTGTGTGTACCATGTTATAAGAGCTACAGCCTGTAAAACCTGAGCATCCTTCAAACTGCATATTACTACTTTGAACAAGTGAATCACACAGAGGTTAATTCAGTATCACTTAATGATATGCATAATTGCTGTTGTGCTACATGATAATTAAGCCTGAATAGACAACAGATGATCATAATTTTACATTGCCAAGCTAAAACTTTATAGCTCTTTTCTTTGTTATTTTTTCAATACTTCTGTAACTGGCAGTGCTGAAAATTTTATCTGATCCCATGTAAAACTTAATAGTCTCTCTCCCTCCCCCTCCCTCTCTCTGTCTCTGTTTCTCTCTGTCTCTCTGTCTCTCTGTCTCTGTCTCTGTCTCTCTCTCTCTCTCTCTCTCTCTCACACACACACACACACACCTCACAACTACTGTCTCTGCCCCTAATTACACACTGATTTTTCTACTATTGAAGTTCTGATTACTGATTATACAAATTTCTCTTCTGTTCCTTTCTCTCTGCATCCCATATCCTAGAGCTAATACCTATTTTCTAATTAAATACTATTCTCACAACTAACATGGTAGTAAAGCATGGTTCCAGTGAAAGATCCTACTTGAATAAGAGTGAAGGATCAAAGAAGACAACTGGTGTTAACTGCTAGCCCATACTCATGTGCACACCCATATACACGTGCACTCACATACATGTGAACATGCACAATTCATACATATATATGCAAAAATAACTTTCAAAATAACCAGTCTTAGACTTCATATACACACACTGTGGTGGTTTGAAAAGGAATGACATCCATATGACCATATATTTGGATGCTTGGTTATTAGAGAGTGGACCTACTTGACAGAGATTAGGAGACATGGCCTTGTTGGAGAAGGTGTGGCTTTGTTAGAGAGAATGTGCACTGGGGGTCAGCTTTGAGGTCTCAGATGCTCAAGCCAGGACCAATGCTGCTGAGTGTCTGTGAATATGGATGTAGAACTTTTGACTCCTTCTTCAGCATGCCACCATGCTTCCTGTCCTGATGATGATAGACTAAACCTCTGAACCTATAAACTTTCCCCAATTAAATGTTTTTCTTTAGAAGAGTTGCTTGGTCATGGTGTCTATTCATAGCAATAGAAACCCTAAGACACACAGCAATGGTTATAATATTTCAAGGACAGTAGAAAAGCATTCGTTTTAAAAAATTATTACCTGCTTGGTCTTTGGAAGAGAGAAATTTTTACTCTAACATTTTTAATGTATAAACTCACTATGAAAATGACCAGAATTAACAATATAGTGAAATTCTTTCATGCTCTCTATATAATAAGCAGCAGATATGAATGAATTCAGGTCTTTTCTTACTCAGGGCTTGTAGTTAAAAGACCAAGCAGTGCAAATGACCATGTTTGGGTCAGTGGTCCAATTACAGCTGGGTCAGTGTTAATGTACATGGCCTGTAGTGCCTCTAAGGCCCACGAGGATATCAGGAGCCTGGGATACCACCTAGGGCCAGGTTAGTGTCCAAGGATTGAGTCTCTGCTGGGGTCATGCAGACTTGAGTAGCCTGCACTGTCATCCAGGGCCATAGTGCTGTCAGGGTCTGAGCTGATGCCAGGGACCATGATTGGTTCTGTGGCCCTGCTGCAGCCACAGTCTGTGTTGATGTCCATGGCTCCTGCTACCACCTAAAGTAGTGAGGATGGGGCTGTACAGAGTTGGCTCTGCCCCTCATGGCTGCAGCACTAGGGAGAACTGGCCCTGCCCCTCACCAATTGTACCACTCTGGAGAGCAGGCCCTGCACCTCCCAAGAGGACAGCACAGTAGAGCTGTCCCTGCTGGCAGGGGTGTGGGTGAGCTGGTCCTGAAGATGTGAGAGTGGGAGAGCTGGCCTCATGGCCTATCATGTGGTGGCACGGGTGAGGAAGAGAATCCCCCTTGCCCCTCACCCCTCACTACCTACTGCATGTGGGAAAAGCTGCCCCTGGGGTCACAAGATTGGGAGAGCTGATACGGCCCCTCCCTGGCTGGAGCACTCAGGAAAGCAGGCCCTGTACCTAGCCGGGCAACACAGTAGAGCAGATGGTTGATAGAGGTGCAGATGATCTGGCTAGTAATGAGGGTTCTAGATGAGAGAGGGCAGCTTCAGTGTTGAAGGGGGAATTGTCTCCTGGGATTATCTAAAGCACAATGACAGTATTTAGCATTTAATTCTGCTTCCTGTTTATGAAGCAGATGGTTCAATTACAAATGTATATTTTTTTCTTTTCTTTTCTATAGACAAATTCTTTTCATACAATATATTCTAGTCACCCTTTCCTCTCCCCAGCTTCTTCCAGATCCTTCCACCTCCCCATCCACCCAACTCCACACCATTTCCTTCTCTTTTTCTTTAGAAAACAACAGGCAACAAAACTAACAAACAAGGATTTAAAAAGTGATGAAAAAACATAAGAAAGACAAACATACACATACACACACATATGCACACATATACACACACCATAAAACCACAAAATTGGAAACCATAGTTCTAAGAAAGAGACCAGTAAGTCAAAAACTGCCCAAACAAAGCAATAGGAGGCAAAAATGGCAAGAAAAGTACCATTCAGTTTGTTCTGTACTGGCCCATCTATTACTGGGCATGGGACCCATCTCTAGGTGTTATATACCAGTGTTGTACACCAAATATACCAAATGAAACTCTGTTGTGAAAAACTATTTTTTCTCCTTTGCAAACAGTTGTCAATTGCAGAAAAATCTTGCAATATTTGTTAGTCTGTAATTAAGACACTTTGATTTCCCCTCTGTTTTACGATGTTCTTAGTTGGTAGAGGTGAATAGAAATGTATTTTTCTTTACTGTTTCTTACTTCTTTCCCCTAATCTTTTTTGTTTGTTTTTGATATAATTTAATTACAATGTTTCTTCCTTCCCCTTTCTGCCTTTAAACCCACCCATATATTCCTGCTTCAAATACATGGCCTCTTTTTTCACCAATTGTTATTGCATGAATATACTTACTTATATATAAGTATATATTCCAAAATATAATGTAGTGAGTCCCTATAATGTTACTTTTATGTATGTTCTAGTACCAATTGGTGTGCTCTTCCCTGGGAAAGCA
Source organism: Peromyscus melanophrys (assembly GCA_902168415.1). Taxonomy (NCBI): domain Eukaryota; kingdom Metazoa; phylum Chordata; class Mammalia; order Rodentia; family Cricetidae; genus Peromyscus; species Peromyscus melanophrys. The sequence continues at coordinate 9,087 of CABHPR010152595.1, read as the reverse complement.
CACCTGTTCCCAGATTTTCTCAAGTACCTATCGTTCTTTGTGTAGGGTTGAGGCCTCATGGGATTTTTCCATCCATCTTGGCATGTCCATTGGTGTCATCCTTGTCCAGCTCACATTTGGGTGATCATATTGGTGAGACTTGGTGTGTATTGCTTCTGATGTTCCTAAGAGATAAATTACAGCAAACTTCCTGATCCATGGGTCTTAGAACATTTTTGCTTGTCCTCTCTTCCACAGTGTTCCTTGAACCTTAGGTGAAGGAGTGCTTTGTAGATATCTTCACTAGAACTGGGCTCCACAACGTATTGATTGGTTGTGGTTTTCTGAAGTGGTCTCTGTCTGTTGTAAAGGGAAATTTTCTTGAAGTGTGAGAACCGGATTTATCAATAAGTATAAGGACACATGTTTATAGATTAGTACTAAGGTTATATAGATTATTATTATTATTATTATTATTATTATTATTATTATTATTATGCTAGTCTAATAAATTAGAAGATAAATCCCTGTGGTAGTTTGAATGTAATTGGCCCCCATAATCTCATAGGGAGATTCACCCCCCCACAGTGACACATTTTCTTTAACAAAGTCATACCTACTCTACCAAAGCCACACTTTCTAATATAAGATTTCACTCAAGAGGTTTCAGAGGAGAAGAATTTTAGTACATTGCCTAGAAATTGTTCTTGTGATATTTTGGTGAAAAAGTGGTTGCCTTTTGCCCTTGTCGCTAAAGAGTCTGCTTGAGGCTAAAGTGAAGAATTTTGGATTAATTCAGTTGGCAGAAAAAAATTGTAAAGCAGCCTAGTATAGATTCTGTTCTATGGTTATTAGTGGTAACTCTAATGAAGATTTATAGTGATAGGAGCAAGCTGAGCAGAGTAAATCACAAAATGTAAATTTTGAAGAGAAAAAGAGCACCAGGAAGTGGAAAGGAGCTAAATCCTGTGTTCAAGGAGAAAAGCAAATTAGGAAATTGTGTGAAGGGAGCGGTGACCTCAGGCAGGACCCCACCCAGCTAAGTTTCCAATTTGTGAAAGGTAGTTAAAGTAAAATTTAGAGGAGGGTATGGTACAGCACTTTATTCCCAGCACTTGTGAGGCAGAGGGTGGCAGATCTCTGAGTCTGGGGTCAGCCTGATCTACAGAGCAAGTGTGAAGATGGTCAAATTTAGGCAGTGAAAGATAGAAAGCTGATGAAGATGTAATTGAATGAGAGGGGATCATGTTCCAGCCCCAGGAAGCAGCAGAACCTGGCAGTTTTGGCCACATGGTTCTGGATTTAGAGTTAAGGATAGAAGAAAGGAGTTACGGAATAAAGCCACTGAGGCCAGGCATGTGTCGGGGTCCCTGAATGTAGGCCTAAAGAGGCTATTGCATGAAGCTGTGAAGTTAAAATCTGGATTGCCTTGGAGACCCCAAGATGTTAGAGATGTCAGAGTCCTGGGATGCCAACTGAGGAGAGCTGCTAACAGGGAGTGGAACCAGCCCAAGAGAAAGAAGTGTTCTGCAGTCAACAGAGCTGAATGGAGTTGGAGATCTGAAGAGCATTTTGATCTCAGACATGGAGATGCAGAGTTTGCAGTTTGCCCAACTCATTTTCAGTTTTGCTTTGGTCCATTATTTCCTCACTATGCTCCCTTCCCTACATTTCAATGGTAATGTATATCCTGTGCCATTATATGTTGAAGTATGTGATGTGCTTTTTGATTTTGATTTTTACAGGTGATTATAGTTAAGAGATTGCATGAATCTCAGAAGAGACTTTGAACTTGGGGCTTTTAAACATTATTGAGATTGTGGTAGGTTATGTGGACTTAAAAGCACTTTGCGCCGGGCGGTGGTGGCGCATGCCTTTAATCCCAGCACTCGGGAGGCAGAGGCAGGCGGATCTCTGTGAGTTTGAGGCCAGCCTGGACTACCAAGTGAGTTCCAGGAAAAGGCCAAAAAGCAACAAAAAAAACCCCCCTCTAAAAAAAACCAAAAAAAAAAAAAAAAAAAAAAGCACTTTGCATTATGATATTGTTACAAGCTTATGGGGGCCAGGGAGTGGAATGTGGGAGTTTGAATGTGACTGGGCCCCATAACCTCATAGGGAGTGGCACTATTCGGAGGTGTGGCTTTGGTGGAGTGAGTATGGCCTTGTTAAAGACAGTGTGTCATTATGGGGGTGGGCTTTGAGGTTTCCTATGCTTAGGACATTGCCCAGTGTCTCAGTTGACTTCCTGTTGTCTGCCAGATGTAGGACGCTTTAGCTACTACTACTTCAGCCCACATCTGCCTGCACACCGCCTCACTCCCACCATGTTGATAATGGACTGATGGTTATTTATTAAGTGGCACAATGTTACTTATTAATCGGTGCTGCTTACTGTGTGAGAAAGGCCATGAGATACAACAAAACCCACTATAAGAATTTGTTAAGGGAAGGGAACAGAAGGGGTGTGCAGAGGCCTATGGAATTATTGTGAAGGAAGAGGGGAGAGGAATATGTGGAACCCGCTTTTATAGGTTCCCCCTACACGTGTGCATACGGGCTTACCTAGCTATGGCACACATGCACATAGATTACATGATCACTCAGCACAGGGATTGCATAGGACAAAAGGCCTTAGGATGACTAAGCAACTTGCCTGGCTACTGGACAGCACATGTAGCTGGGGGAGTGGCTAGGAATTCTAACACCAATTCTCTGAAACTGTAAATGAACCACCCCAATTAAATGTTTTTATTTGTAAGAGTTGCTGTGGTAAACCCTAAGACTGTCCCTATTGCTGAAGACACCATGCACTTTTAATTGGGGCCAAGGGACTTCCCAGCTACAATTGACTTGAATTCTCCTTCCCTGAGGACCAGCTTTCATGGTAACAGAAGGTGCCATGCAAGTTTCCAAAGGAGCAATGCAACCAACAGTCCCACCTATCTGTGATGCTTATGATCCAAATCAACAGCCAGCACGGTGGAGCAATCCTAAGGGTATATCAGTAGCAAATATTCCTTGGCAGTAACTAACAGTTCTCTAATTTACTTTTTCTGTAAATGTCTAGATAAATTCTAGGTGTCAGTAAAAAGTTTAAAATATATTTATTCCCAAAGGTTGCTGAACCATTTTCACTACTGATCAACCTATCATCCTGATACACCAGATACTGAATAGTGTCACTGAGAGTATCATGTTTTAGTTAAAGTTTTGCTTATTAATAATATTTAAAATGGAGCATTTAAAACTTCAGAATTTAAAGAAATAAAAAGTTACATTTAAGTGCATCAAATTTTAATTAATATTTTAAGTTTCAAAGCAAGATTAGACACAATATTTTAATCATATATTAACTTTAAATTTGGAACATCAAAAAATAAAACACATTCTGAATCAAAGTGTGAGTATAGACCATATTTATTTTAACTGATACAGTATGGAAACTTCAATACTTTATGTGTTAATGATTGAGATAGTCAAGTTCAGGTAATACTTAACAATAAGGATGGGGATTATAATAAGGAATAATAAAAATATTTAGCTGTTGTCATTGAAATTCTAAATTTGGTCTTACGAATTTTGTGGTGGTTTGAAAGAAAATGGCCCCCAAACAGAGTGGCACTATTAGGAGGTGTGGCCTTGTTGGAGAAAGTGTGTCACTGTCGGCTGGGCTTTGAGGTCTCTTTTGCTCAAGCTTCCCACAGTGTGACTGTCAGTCATCTTCCTGTTGCCTGCAAGATGTAGGACTCTCAGCTATTTCTTCAGCATCGTGTTTGCCTGCATGCCACCATGCTCCCCGCCATGATGATAATGGACTAAACCTCTGAAACTGTAAGCAGGTCATTTCAATTAAACATTTTACTTTGTAAGAGCTGCCGTGATCATGGTATCTCTTCACAGCAATCAAAACCCAACTAAGATTTCTTTGCACATAATTTTAATTTTGCAGGAAATTTGTAATAGAACAGATAGATCTTGCAAATATTTTCTTGTTATCTTTTTTCCCTTATTTAATTGATGGGTTCCTTTCATATTCTCTCTCTCTCTCTCTCTCTCTCTCTCTCTCTCTCTCTCTCTCTCTCTCTCTCTCTCTCTCTCTCTCTCTCTCTGTGTGTGTTTGTGTATAGTTTAGTGTCTCACTGCATACTTTTCAGGCCTGTAGCACTGAGGCAGAATGTCATGGTGTCAGGTATGACAACAGAAGATGCTGCTCGTGGGAGGCAGCCAGGAAAGAGGGAGAAAGAAATGGGTAAGGGGAGGAACAAGTGGAAGGAAGAATGGGGGAGGTGGGAGGAGAGAAGAGAGAAGAGAGATAGAAGGGATCTGGGGATAAGAAATACCACAGAGTGGAAGTCAAATCTCTGAGGGACACTGGAGGAGACAGAAGCTGAACCATTGTGCAGGAACCACACACTGCAATACTTAAGCCTGACATAATCCCTCAGAATTCTTAGGGCTGTGGGATTTTAATTTTTTAAAAAAGAGAAAGATCCAAAAAAAATTACAATAAGTTCATAATTTTATATACATTTGACTCTGCAACTTCATATTAAATCAAGAAAAGCACCTAAGAACAATCCTATGAAACTGAAGTATTGTTAGTTTGAGGAAAGGAATGTAAAAAGTATTTTTAGAACAGATAGATACATTTTTATGTTGTAAGACATTAGTAGGAGTTAAGGATTTCTACTGTCTAGTTTAATATCAAAACAGCATAACAAAATTTCTTGATATTTCTCTTGAAGAAAATAATTTTCTTCTTATCACAGGACAGCTTCATTATTTCTGAAGATGTGTTTATTTTCTAATACTTTAAAAACTGTCACATAGATGAGTGGAATGACACACTCCTATAACCCCAGTACTGAGAGTCTGAAGTAGTACTTGGACACTAAATTTGGCTACCACCCAAAATGTTTTTTCAAAAGCAACATGTCTACCAATAAGAAACAAAACAATGAAAATCAATACCACTGACTTCATTTTTTATTGCTGTAAATTCAGGTATATTATTGATAAATTCATGATGTAGAACGAAATTGGGACTTTAGTTTTACTGTGATCTTATTTGGAAGTTTGAGGTAAGGATTGTCTTCTAAGATTATTAGAATTTGGGGTCAAATGGACTTTCTTAGTGAGAATATGATACTGTGGTTGTAAGATATTTCCCACTAGCTGATACCAGGGCTGTTCTTAGTCATGTCTAAGAATCTTCCACATTTGTGGCCATTTAACCATCCCCTCCCTAATGAGCAGCAATGGACAATCTTATTGGTATCAAACCCCTTTCATAGTTGAATATTTTATTTATAATTTGATTAGTAATTTTGGATACTCTACTGATTAGTCCAGGTTCATCAAAAAATAATTTCTTATCCATACAGTAAACTAGGGCATCTATGAACATCTAGTTCACTATGTTTAGAAGTTTCGGACGTGATTTAGAGTTTTTTAAACCAGAATCCAGGAATCTTGGAAGCTGTTATTGGCTTCTGCTTATTTACGTACTGACAAACAATAATTTGCTTTCTGCTTGGTAACAGAGCGTAGTGAGAACTCTCTGGCCCTCAGATTTTGCACACCATTTTCCTCATCTAAGCCTCTGCTTCTCTCTTTTGTCATCATATCAAAGCTGCTCAGTAGAACTCCATGTTTTTTAAATTTCTAATATCAATTCGTGTTATTCATTATTTTAAAGCAGTTAAATTCATTGCAACCACATTACAAAGATTTCATTATATTGGCTCTGACTGTCTCTTTGGATGTAATTTAAATATACAAAATGCCTATCATGATCTGTATCAAATCTTTGAACAACTACCTACATTCTTTTAGCTAGATGTGGTAGCACATGTCTGTAATCACAACAATGCTGTAGCAAAACTGGAGGCAGGGTAGAGTTACCAGCAACTTCTAAGCTAGATAGTCTGGCATACTGCGGAGAACAAGGTAGCATCTCAGAGAAGGTGGAAAGTGAGGACATCCTCCACCATGGATGTCCTCTGAGGTTCATATGTACCACAGCACATATATTCTTGCTTCCCTACTCTCAAATATTCAAACATGTGTGCACATAGACACATAAAAATAAAATTACTCATACACTTTGCTATCAGAATCTTCCAAATCTTCTTAATCTTTCTCCTGTCCATCTGTTGGTCTGTTTGTCTACCCCTGTAAATTTTTTTCCAGCAGTTTCCTGTGATTCTGGAGCAACTTGTCCCATGGAACATGCTCTACTATCCCTTAGAAAGCTTAAACCTTCCTGTACTGCTCGACACTATTTGCCTAAATAGAAAATCATAGAGGATGTACTTCTATAAAAATTATGACTTCTTCTGCAACTTTATTAGTTTATATTCCCAGCAATGTTTCCAGTACCTGTACCAGGCTTTCTTTTGGGCCAACAACCAGCTCCCAAATCATGACATGCAGATTTATTATTAAATTTGAATGCTTGGCTTTATCTTAGCTCTTATTTTTTTTTCTAGCTCGTATAACTTAAACTATCCAGTTTCTCTTCATATATGTTTTGCCTCAAAGCTTTTTACCTTTCTTTCTCTATGTCTTACTTTCCTGCTTTTGTGTCTGTCTGTCTGGCAGCTGCCTGGCTTCAGACCCCAGGAGTTTCCTTCTCTTTCTCCCTAGTTCTTTCCTCCTTCTTCTCTCTCAAGCCTAGATTTCTCCTCTTACTTATTCCCTCTGCCTGTCAGCCCTGCTAGCTCCTTCCTCACTATTGGCTGTTCAGCTTTTTATTAGACCAATCAGATGCCTTAGGCAGGCAAGGTGAAACATATGTAACACATCTTTATATCATTTAACAAAGGCAGCAGAAACAAATGTAATACATCTTCATATGGTTAAAGTAATAATATTCCCCAGTATAAACAAATGTAATACATCTTTGCCTACTTAAAATAATATTCTACAGCAAGTACCAATTCAATCGGTTTTAAATTAATATTTATTGAATAGTCACTTAAAAGTTGTCATTTTCAGACACCTCATTTTCTAATAAATTTGCTTTTCTACCCCAATTTAACAGAAAAATAATTTAGTTGATTGGTTGTTTTTATTATTAATAATTATGAATAAAATAAGTTAAGAAGACTACTAACAGTTAATCATTTTCTTTCTTGCCTAACTTATTCCTCTCTCAAATGTCAAAAATAATGACATTATCTGAAGTCCTAATAAAGGTTTTGGTAGTGAATAGACAAATTAGATTGTGCTTTGTGTAATAATCTTTGTTTTGAATTCAGCTTAAAGAGGCATTTTCACTAGCTGCCCAGAATTATACCAATAGGATAATAAGGATGTAGATTGAAATGTATTTTTAATACTTACAGAAAATGCAGCTTGGAAATCCAAATATTTATTAAAATAAGCAGGTAGGAGAGTGATTAGGAAGTGAATTTAACGTCTATGACTAATTAGTATATAGTTAATTTGAGAAAGTTTGATGTCTATTATGATGGACAAAAATCTATATTTACATTGATTTCCTGTCTTTAAACACACAGATACTAAAATTAACCACACTCTTCTGTCATGTTAGGCAAAATTTTTTCTTAACATGGTCATTTTTAATATTTGCAAGCAGGAGTGGAATAAGAATTGAAGCTTAGTTACTTTGTAAATAAATCTGTCTTTTCAAATGATATCAGAAAAACAATCAAGGTAGCTTGTTAAATTCTCTCTGTATTTTTTAACCTATAATATTTCTCACTTCATACAGATATCTTCAGTTTTCCCAAAAGGTATTCTGCTTATTTTTAGGTTCACACTGTCTATTTAGAAATTTGTATGCTTTCCTTCAGTTCCCATCTTTATTTGGATAATAGTATAAACTCTACAAACCTCCAACCAATTTCAGGGTCTTGATCTTATACGTGCTAAGAAAATGTTCTCCCAGGGAGCTTTACTCTTAGCCATTTTTATTGTTATTTGAGAATGTAAGTACAGTTTTGGAGCATGGACTATAGAATCATGTAGATAAGACTTTGAATCAGTATCTGTGTTAACTTGGACCAAGGCTGAGTCTTCATGTGGGATTTGAGGATGGCCACATTTACCTTTTGTTTTCACTTTCATAATTCTCAAATACTTCCCCATAGTGTTTGGCAGAGTAAACCCACAAACGTGGCCATGGATGCTTTTCTCGGCTTCCCTCCAATTACATTGTCTTCTATATAAATTAGCACTCTGTGTTACATTTTTCTCTCATATTATTGCTAGCACTTGAAAGACATGGGGTCTGTCTTATGTTTCTCTGTTTAAGTCAACAACAGTATTTTATAGTGGGAAATATTTGAAACCATTATCGGATGGGACAGTATTATGTTCCCTTATGGTTTTATGTTCACAACTAGTATTTTCAGTTATTTTTCATCCTTAAATTGGAAACAATATATGCACTATAAGCTATTAAAAATTAAAAATTCCATTTATAAATAGGCCTATAATCACATACTCTATAAAATATATTATTTTGAATTTATATATAGCAATATAAAATTTAAAAGATTATTGTCCTAATGTTTCAATGGTTACTAGAGATGAATCATAAATATTGTAAGAATGTTAAATAAGAGTAAGAAACCTACTTTTAAATTTATATCGCAACTTCAGGGACAAACTGATGACAGGATTCAGACTTGACCTTTTATCTATCAAAAAAATTATAATATGATTGTTGGTGCCAATTATTCATTTAAAAGGTAATAGTAACTAACTTTGAAGTTTCAAACAATACCCACAAACGTCAGGTTTTTACAGAGAGTGAATAGTGATGCTTCTCAGAGCTTCCCTTCTCTAGTGCAGTGATGGGTGCCTTTCCTTTGAAAGGATTCTCTGTAACTGTAAGTCTGTGCTAAGGAGTTTTTCAGAAGTGATAAATGCCTCACTTTAAGTGTTCCTCACTGACCTTTCCCGAGACTTTGTCTTGAACCCACTGGTGGCTACTATATAGAACATGTGAAACAGCCGTAAAGAACATCATGTGTGACTTTGGTCAGCCACTTGAATTATATTTTGATGTGGAAGATGTATAAATCTAAAATTTTAGTATATTTCATTAGGATAAATTCTTTAAGGTAAGTAAATAGG
>CABHPR010152594.1:28355-47717 GCA_902168415.1 Peromyscus melanophrys | reverse complement strand
CAAAAAAAGAAAAATGTTCAACTCTTAGTAGTCAGGGAAATTCAAATTAAAACTACTTTGAAATTTCATTTTGTCCCAGTCATAAAGGCCAAAATTAATAAAACACAATAATTTCTTTTCTCATAGTTATTTTTGAGAATATAATTTAATTAAATTTCTTCTTTCCCTTTCCTCTCTCCAAACTCTCCCATACATCCCATCACACTCTCCTTCAAATTCATGGCCTCTTTATTCACTGTTTTTGCATACACATATGCATATATATATATATTCCTAAATATAAAGCTTTCACTCAGCATAATGCTAGCTTTCACAACTGACTGTTTGGCACTGGATAAGCTACACCCATACATTCTTACAAATATGATTGTAGAAATGTAAGGATACCACCAATGCATGTGCCAAAGTGGATGGTGGGAAGTCCATGAGGCCTCAAACAGCTATAAGCAACTGAAGAAGCTGGGAGGAGGAGAGGTGGCCTTACCCTTAGGATGACTTTTAATACCTTTTCCTATTTCAGAGAGAGATCATTAAGTTTCACAAGTTTTGTTTTACAAACTCATGTTGTTTTATAAGCCCATAGAAAACTGACTATATCATCTAGATTAAACCCCTCTGGACTATGTAATTTTGATAGTAGCCCCCTCCCCATTTTATTTTATGTGTATGGGTGTTTTTCATGCATGTATATCTGCACCATGCACATACAGTGGGTGAGGTGTAGCTAGAGTTTTCCTGCCGGGCCCACAGTCAGGACAAATCTCTGTCACCCGCCAGTCCCACAGCCGCTCAGACCCAACCAAGTAAACACAGAGACTTATATTGCTTACAAACTGTATGGCTGTGGCAGGCTTCTTGCTAACTGTCCTTATATCTTAAATTAATCCATTTCTATAATTCTATACCTTGCCACATTGCTTGTGGCTTACCGGCATCTTCACATGCTGTTTGTCATGGCGGCGGCTGGCTGTTTCTGTCAACTCACAATTTTTTGGAAGCTGCTTGCATGCACTTCCTGTTTTTATTTTTGTTAGGTAATATTATTTCCTTCTTGGGTCTCTGAGGGAGTTGAAGATTAGTTAGTTATAGTCGAAGTTTAATTAGTTATATTTAAAGATTAATTAATTATAGTTGAAGATTAGTTAGGATAGAAAGGAATTAGGTACATTTTGGACTTGCCAAAATAGGATAGATAATGGAATTATTTTCTCTGAATTTGTCAAATACAAATGGACTAGACATTGTTTAGGTATTCATCACTTGTATATATTGTATATAGTTATTGTACTTTTGTATATAGTTTTTCTTATATTAGTTACAACTTTCCTTTTTTTTCTCTTTTTATTAAATTAGAAAAGGGAAAATATAGTGGTATTCTATTTGTACTGAAATGTGATTTTATTTGTATGTTAATAAATAAAGTTGCCTAGGGGTCAGAGCTATTAGCAAGCCATAGGGAAAGCCAGGGCAGTGGTAGTGCACGCCTTTAATCCCAGCACTTGGTAAGCAGAACTAGGTAGATCTCTGTGTGTTCAAGGATACAGCCAGCATTGGAGACACACGCCCTTAATCTCAATACCAACCATAGAAGACCTGGAGGTCTGTACAGAGAGGCAGTGACGAGGCAGTCACGTAGTTGGGTTTACAACCAATGAGAAGGAAGAACAAGGACTCTTTATAAGAGAAACGCACAGGAAGTAACTTCCTTTTCGGAGAGGTCTCTTGGCGGGAGAGGCTAGCTGGCGGAAAAGCAGGTAAGGCTCTTAGCTCTGACCTCTTTGGCTTTCATCTTTACATTGGCTCTGTGTCTCTTATTTAATAAGGCGGTTGGTTACATCTACAGTGAGGAGGCCAGACGAGCTCAGTAGATCCCATGGGACTGGAATTAAAAATGTGTCAAAGCTGCCAAGTGGGTGTTGGGAGTAAAACTCAGGGCCTTTGTAATAACAGCCAGTGCTCTTAACTGCTGAGCCAACTTTCTAGCCAAAGGGCAGATATAGTATAGCCAATAAGTTGTAGACAGCTGAGAGAAATGCAAAGCCATTTTTACCTAAGACTGACTAATTGTTCTCACTAACTGCAAATGTCAGTGCCCTACTTGAAAAGGAGCTAGCTTGGTGCCCTTTGCATGCTCCTTTCTCCATTTGTGACTTGTAGCTACATCTGCACTTTGGATTTAATTTGAACTGGTCGTAATATCATAAAACATTCTTGTTGAAAGTATAACCCAACTAGTGCTACCTTGCACTACAAATACCAATGAAGAGAAACAGGAATTTAATCTTTGAATTGCAGTTTATTCAAAGAGCTGGGAACCTGGGAAGATTATGTTAACATCCCAAAAGATCTGCTTTCCCCAGGCCATTTCCAATCAGCATATTTTATAGAGAATCAGAACAAAGTTAACTAAGCATAGCAAAGACTTGGTCAGCCTTGCTCTGGGATTCGTGGTTTTGTTGCTTTTCTCTCTTATCTTTTCCTACACTTTCCCCTCATTATCTTCTCTTCTTTATTGCAGGAGTTCACATACTTACAAGACTGCTGAGTATCACATTCCTCCCAAAGCATCATCTGGGTCAAAGGGTTACTACACAAGCTGTTCCCAGTGTGTATGGGTTGAGCTATTTATAATATACTTGTGCAAATTCACTTTTACAAGACAAAGATCTAATGTGTCCTTACCATACAGAATATAAACCTGTTCCCAACTGTTTCCCCTGTCTCTTACACAAAAAGATTTTGTAAATGTTCTTATGAAACTATGGAGAAGTCATGATTTTCTATCATTTTGAAGACTATTCTTTCCTTTCTTTTCCCTGTAGATCAGTGGTTCTTATCTGGCAAGTACTTCTCTGACTAGTGTCACTTCCCAAAGTGGAAATGGGGCAATCTGTTTGCCTTTTATATTCCTAAAGCTTAATCTCCTAATTCTCATATGAAATATCTAGTTAGTACAGATAGTTCTGTCAGACCTCTGAGCAGGAGACAACAGCAGTGTCTTTGTGAACTGGGGATATATTTTTAAATAGCCCAGATGCGCAGGAGTCTGCATGAGAGCACAAAGGTAGCACTGAATTCTTGGCTCCTTTCCTTCACTATTTGCTCCAACTAAAAAACTCTGCAGAACCAAGGTGGGTTCCTCCTTGAAATAAAATATCCTTTATGTTGCTCTGCCCATTCCAACAGTTAAATGACATACCTGTTGTGGCCTTTTGCAGGAAAATATAATTGAGAAAAGAAATGAAGTTTGTAAGAGCGAAACTGTATACCTCTATGGGAACATTAATGCAAAATGTTGTTTCTGCTTGGCTGGCTAGAATGGAGTTTGATGAAGAAAAGAGCCCTATTACTTGATGATGGTTGCTCTGCATAATACACTGTCTCTTGAAATAGGTTTAAGAAACTAACAGAATTAGTTTTTAATAATTAAGGTTGATGGGATCAGCAGATGAGGTTGACATAATAAACCATTTTGATGAGTTAGGCAGACTCCGCTTCTTTGGTGCCACATTATATCTGCCTGAGTCATGGGCTCAGCATCTTACTTCCTAGCAGGGTAAACTTTGCTGTGTGCAGTGTTTTGGAATTACATAAGATATGCAGCCCTATTTTGTTAGGGATGGACACTCATCCACAAGCACTCTTAATCATTAATTCAATATTGTGCTCAAAAGTACTTTCAGGACTGTAAAGTACAGAGTATATGCAAGCAAGTGTCTGGCTCATTGGGCTTATAATCTAGTCGAAGAGAAAGCAAATCAACTAACAGCAATGAAATAATACCTGATTTTTTTTTTATCTAGGATTCTAATTTTGAGTATAATCGCCATATATACAGTAAAGACATGAAATACTTTAACCGAAAACATGAAGTTTGGGCTTCAGGAATGGCTCAGCAATTAATCAAGTACTTCTCTAGTTCCAGAGGACTCTGATACCTGTGGTCTCCTCAGGAACCACCACCCCCACCCCGCACGCGCGCGCGCGCGCACCCACACACACACACACACACACACACACACACTTAAAAACAATAGCAATAGATCTTTTTGGAAAGAGAACATAACATTTTAGCTAGACTTGGCATGATTTGAAAATTGGATATTCCAGGTAAAAGAAATAATACAAGTAAAGATGGAAAAGTGGGACTACAATGGCACATGTGGAATTTAGGGGATAGTTAGGCCTGAATCATATGAAAGACACAATTTACAGCATAGAAGACTAGAAGTGGATTGAAAAATAAGAAGATAGAGTTCTAGGGTGAGTTACAGAAAATATGCAGAATTTGGTTTTGGTACAGAAGCCAATCAATGTTATTTGGGTCTGAGAGAGGAGATATCACTTCAAAGTGGTGAATGATACAAGATGGGTTGGAAAGTCGAGCCCATGAAACTAATGAACAAGATGGGAACCTACAAGGTCCCCAGTGAGAGGTTCAGTATTAGAATAAAATAATCAAGGATCCAACATATATTTTACATATAAAACTAATAAAGCTTTGATTCAATAGCATTAATACCGATTCTATGTATCTATGTGCTTCCTGCTATGACAAGCATTGCAGGAAGCATGATAAACAAGTGTGTTTGCTGAAATTAAAGCCTAGAGTTGTAGCTATGATGTAAGTCAGCAGATAGAGTACTGAATTCTCTTAGTACGTCTCAAAGAAATGTAAGTTTGCAAAAATGGTATTTATTTACAGATGTAAGGCAGCAGATCTAAGTACTTCTCAAAGAAGTATGAGTTATACAGAACTGGTACTTATTTTTATCTAGTTATATTTTATGACAATACACACAGTGACTACATAAAATGTAAACAAAAATGTTAGAGATATTACAGACATAAGACTGGTTCAGGATTAAAGACAGGGTACCTAAGATAAGGCAGTAAGTGTGGCAAATTTAATATTAGCAAAAATCTCAACATAAATGAGATCATTCACACTTTATCAACAAAGTGAATACTTATTAAAATTTAAGCAGATAAATTAATTGACCAAATCTGTGAATAATGAGAACTATGCATGCATACAAGGTAGAATGTCAGAAGGAACTGGAGGCAGGTTGGAATTGAGAGGCTTGTTTTTAATCAGGTTACTTGGAAGCTGTACAAACAGTTATAATGGAGTAAACAATCTAAGAATCTCTACAAAGGCAAGATTTTTAAGATCCTGATTATTAATTTGTTCTTATGTTTGGTAGCACAAAGATGGTATCCTTAGGTTTTCTTGTGAACATAGTAGCTAAATTGTTGTAGATACATTGAAGATTCTTTACAGAGAAACTCCTGATACCATCTTCTAGTTAGTTACTTTCCTGTTGATGTGATAAAACGCCATGACCAAACACAGCTTATAGAAGCAAAAGTTTGTTTGGGCTTATGGTTCCAGAGGTTAAGTGTCCATCATGGTGTGGAAGCATGGTAGCAGGCAGCAGGCGTGACAGTAGGTATGATTTTAGGAGCAGGAAGCTGAGAAACGACTTCATTTACCACAAACATGAAGCAAAGAAAACAAAGAGGAAGTGTCTCAAGGCTTTAGACTCTCAAAACCTGCCTTGAGTGACATAATTCCTCCAGCAAGGACAGACATCCTGAACTTTTCAAATAACACCACCATATGGGGACCACCTATTCAGATGTCTGAGCATATGAGAGGCATTTCTTCCATAAACCAACACACTATGCAAACAAATTAGTACAACGTTCTATGGATTAAGCATCATGTGTTTGTATAATTATCTCCAAGCAAAAATATCAATTGGCTATTTAATTTTTTTCCTCTGGTCATGATGATTTTATGCAAATGCTTGTAGAATGATTTTATACAAATTAAACTTTCATTTATTTAACTTATTTATTTTGCATAGTGATTGGGATTGTGCCTTGTGCACACTAGAAAAGCATTATATCACTGAACTACTTCTCCAACCTTACAGGACTTGTCTTAGGTAAACAATTTCTCCAATAGGTTACAGCTCCAGCCAAGAGTTCTGACATGTATATCCTAGACTCAGTCTCTAGCAGGTAGTCTTAGAGAAAGCAGAGCTCATCAAAAGGTTGTAGGAGGCACTTGGATTATGTCATAAGGTACAACATTTCCATCTCCAGGTGAGACTTTATTCATTGCCTTCATCTCCACTTGTGGCCTTAAAGATCTACTCCCCCTAAGGACCATAGAAAGTTGACTGAGTTGGAGGAAAATCATAGGGAATATTGAGAGTTTTTAGTTTGTAGAAGTGATGTGCTGGTTAGATGTATGTCACATTGACATAAGGTAGGGTTATCTGAAAAGAAGGAACCTCAACTGAGAAAATGCCTCCATAAAATCTGGCTGTAGAGCATTTTCTTAACTAGTGATAGTGGAGGGACAAGCCCATTGTAGATGATGCCATCCTTGTTCTGATGGTCTTGTTTTCTATGAGAAAGTAGGCTTAGCAAGCCACAATGAGAAAGCTGGTAATCGACACCCCTCCATGGCCTCTGCATCAGGTTTTGACTCTGTTTGAGTTCCTGTCCTGATTTCCTTTATCCTGACTTCCTTTGATAATGAACAATGATGAGGAAGTATAAGCCAAATAAACCTTTTCCTCCCCAAGTTGCTTTGGTCATGGTGTTTCATCAAAACAATAATAACCCTGACTAGGAAAGTGGAAAATCAGTACATCTAAGAAATCTGCAAAGATAAGCAACTTAGATATCCTTCTTCATGGAGAGCATACAGGAAATGTCGCTGATATAGTATTTCAGATTCAGCCTCAGTGCCCTTCATAAAAAAGTTGTCTTCATGTTAGTTGAATGTAGCAATTAAGACAAAAATATGCTTTCTGATGATACTGTGTTAGCCAATATAAGAAACATTTTTGCGATTACAAGAGATGTTACAAGAGCTGTTAGATGCTTCTCAAGGGTTCAGTCATTGAGAACTTCCTTCAGGCCTGAGTTAACTGTGTCCTCTGTTAGCAACCCCAGGGCATGGTCATATGACCTGTTAATTTGGAAATTTGAAAAGCAGTAATTTTAATTTTTTTTTAAATTTCAAAATGAACAGATTATTTTTCATCGTAGTGGTGGAGGGAACACGTCATTATAGCTGGAGAAACAGTTGCAGTAGTCAGCTCAAAATGCCCCCTGCCTTCCTAAACATTTTCCTATATATTTTAAGCTCTAATTATATTAATGCTGTCACTTTGGGCAATTAACTTGCACATCCCCCAAAGAACAGCCCCAGTAGCAATGTCAGTTCTTCCCAACTTAACCACTGTCAGAAGCAAAGTGTCAGCTACACTTTTGACAGGTGCTATCATTAGAAAACACATGTTAGAACACTATTAGCATTTATATCAATTCCTGCACACCTCTAGTCTTCTGAGATAATGCCAATAGGCCAGCTTACAGTCTGTTACCAAATAAATGACTGACATGTTAATAGTCCACAAACACATCACATTAGTGTACATACTAACACACATCATTATCAAATACCACTGGCATCTATATCTTCCTGCACACCTCTAGTCTTCCGAAATAATACCAATAGGGCAGCTTGGTGTCTGATCACAAATATATGATTAACATGTATATATTCTGTACATATATCACATTGGTATACAGACACACACACACACACACACACACACACACACACACGCACGCACGCACGCACATACACACACCAAGAGGCCTTATGTATCTGAGTGTATGAGTTGAGATAGTAGAAGTCATAGATGGAGATATAGTTATATATGTTTATATATATGTGTGTGTGTGTGTGTGTGTGTGTGTGTATGTGTGTGTGTGTGTGTGTGTGTGTGTGTGTGTAACTTAGGAAAGTTACAAAGCAGCTAATCCAAAAAAACCAAAGCCCCTAACACGACTAAAATTTAGAATTTGTGTCAATTATATCAATATTTTAGTGAGTTTTGTTGTTGTTTATTTGTTTGTTTGTTTTTCCTGAACTATTGTTAAAATTTGCTTATATGCTCTGTGCACATTTAAGCTGTCATATGGTCAGTATTACCAATTTTATGACCATGATTTTTTTTGTGTCCTTTTGCTTCGAACATTTTAATACTGATATCTTTGCTGTTTGATTCTTTATTGAAGATCATCTCCAAGTCCTATCTCTTGTACAAGTCCACCCTTGATTCACTCTAACTTAGATATTTTCCTACTCAATACTGCTTTTTACAGAATACCCCCATTGGCTGTTAATATATTCTACTTAAACACTGCTGTTTGACCTTTGTAGATGTGTTTCAGATGTTAACAAGGATATCTTGGCAGTTTGAGATCTAGAATCAATTTAAAACTCCATTTAACACCCAGTGAAAGCTTCAAAGTCCTCCGCCAGATTCCTGGCTCCTTCTGGGACTTCACCTCTGACTGTATGCTTATATCTCTTACGAAATATTTCAGGATGTTGATTTTCTTAGAGTCCCCTGGGTGCTTTTATGTTTTAAGTGTAAATAAAACTCAGCCCCATCTCAGTTTCAACAGAGCCTCTCTCACTCAACTAAAAATACAACAGATTTATAGTATTGGAGAAACAAGGGTAACAGAGAGGGGTATCACTTGACATCTTCACAAGCAATATCAAATTTAAGAACAGAAATTCCTGGTCTCTCACGATCTCTCCTCCAGGGAAATTTTATTTGTTAGGTCATGTCCCCCATTTCATATTATCTGTGTAATGTCTCTGTTAAATGGTTACTCTCTCCTTCCATTCTTTTTTCACAAACAGAGCAAAGTTCTTCATATTGTTTATGGATAGTAACAAAGCCAATAATACTGTTGTTTGAATCCTAGATATTCACTTCACCATTATCTCACTTTCTATCCCAAAAATCAAGGTATTTTCTTCCAAAAGACATTCCTTCTTCCAAAGAGAATTATACACTAGCTGTGAAGATGCCATTATTCTACTGGTGTGTGTGTGTGCATCCTTTCTAATGGTATTGTTGGTTCTCCTGGGATGCAGCTCTCCTCATTTTACATCTTAATGCTCAATATAAGTTAGGTATTAGTAAGTATAATTTAAAAGGATGATAAATAATGTTGTGAAAAACATCTTTTGCTTTGCATTGTGGGGAGAACAAAGGTAAATGTGATAGTATTTCTGTCCTTTAAAAGCGCATGGGACTGGACAGATGGCTATGTAAGTAAAGGCACTTGGCATAGAAGGCTGCTGATCTGAGTTCCATCCTAGAGCACATATAAAGTTGGGGGGAGAGAACCTACTCCATAAAGCTGTCCTCTGACCTGCACATAAGCACTGTGACATGCACCCCCCAAATACTTCATGTACATGTACAAACAATAGTAATGGATAATATTTTTCAAAGTTAAGATTTAATTTCAGAGTTGAGAACCCAGACAAAATGATGTTGATGATTAGAGTGATGCTGGTGGAAAATAACAGAAGGGAAGGGAAAGGTAGAGTAGAAACTGTGTGCTGTCGATTTGCAAAGAGTGCAAGGTTGCCTGAGACAGCTATCCCACTGTGTCAATATTTACTCACTCATAACCTAGACTATACTTGATAGGAGATTTATAGGAAGGTTTTCAAGGTACAGAATTTCACAGTCAACAAGCATTAAGCATTTTTTTCAAACAAGTCTAGAATTTTACGTCATTTAAAATATATATGCCTTCTGGTAAAGTGGAAGTTTTGTAGAACAAAAGCCTGGTAGAAGGCTTTCATGTCAATTCCAGCTCAGGGAACCTCTAGGCCCTATGTATGAAGTATGTGGTGTCTTCAATTAGGTGTCATTTATATATACTTATATTTGTCAACAATTAATGATAAAAAGAGACCATGAATTTGAAAGAGAATAAGGAAGAGTTTATGGGAGGATTTAGATGGAGGAAAGAGAAGATGGAAATGATGTTAATACAATCTCAACAAATAAAAAATAACTAAAAATGTCTATTTCAATTTTTATACCAATTTAATGTTTGTTTTCATTTTCTTTCCTTATTCTGAACAAAAGGAGTGTGAGGAGGAAAGGATTTATTTCATCTACGCTTCCAAGTCACAATCCATTGTTGAGGGAAGTCAAGACAAGAACTCAAGGCAGGAACCTGAAAGCAGGAATGAAAGAAGAGACCATGGATGACCGCTGCTTATTGTTTGTTCCCTCTGGCTCACTTTCGGTCAGTTTTCTTATACAACCTAGGAACAGGGTGGCACTTCCCACAGAGGGATGAGCCCTCCTACGTCATCATTAATCAAGAAACTGCCCTACAGACCTGCCTACAGGTCAATCCAGTTGAGACATTTCCTCAATTGAAGTTTCTAATTTTAACTCCAAGTTTTATCAGGTCTATACCCAAAGTTAACTATGTGAATATTATAATCATTGAAGATACGCATACATATTTAGTGTGTAATTTTGCCAATGTTTGCTTAGCACTATTCTGCTCCAGAAAGCAGTAGCATCTTTTAAGCCTTCTAAATGTCTCTCCTTCAGTTTATTCTTTATCTCCCTCTCTGAAATTACTAATTTATAATACTTTAAGCTTATATTTATGCTTTTCTAGACTATGTTGTAATTAAAAAGCCCTTCTCTAGAGGCAGATTTGTGATACAAGTTCTCACAGCATTTATTTCACCTTCAATATCTAAGATTAATTACAACTTTCCCAGAGAGCAAAATTTTACTGCTCCAATATTCAAGTGAGATGTCATCTGCCATAGGTCTTGACTCTTTAATTAATTATCAGTATTGGTTCTCCAACATGGGATAGCAGAAACCTGCTTTGTCCCCTGGGACAGATGAAGACATTATTACATATGCATCATCCCACCCTCTTCATACATTAGTCACCTACTCACTCCACTTTTTATTCCCTGGCATACTGTAGTAATATTTTATTTGTGCTGAAATGTGGTGATATTTTGTTTGTGCTTTAATAAATAAAGTTCGCCTGGAGATCAGAGGAAATAGCAAGCCATTTTAAGTAAACAAAGAAGTCAGGCAGTGGAAGCACACACCCTTAATCCTATCCCTTAGCAGGCAGGATCTCTGTGTGTTCAAGGCCACACTAGGGAACAGAGCCAAGCATGGTGACATAAGCCTTTAATCTCAGTACCAACCAAAGAGGCCTGGAGGTCTGTACAGACAGACAGAAAGTGACAAAATTGTGTAGAAAGAGGAAGTGAGGTACCTGGGCTAAGAGAGCCAATGAGAGGGCAGAACAGCAAGGCAATAAAAGCGTGGGTAGACAGAAAGTAACTTGCATTTGGAAGCTGCAGAGCTGATGAGGTAAGATTGGCTGGTGGCTTTCCCTATTTCCCTGATCTAAGGCTTTCACCCCTATATTTGGCTCTGTGTTTTTTTTTCTTTTTTTATTTAATAAGACCATTTAGAAATTCATCTATGAAAGGACTGGATGGCAAAGCCAGGGCCCTAACAGTCTCCTCTAGCAGCCCTGGCATGGACCAATCCTTAGTTTTATTCAGTTCACTAGAATGGGCTGGAGCTGAGCAAGCAATTCTCAGGAAAACCACAACTTACGGGCAACCAATCAACAGGTGCCCCCAAGCCTCCTGCCGGCTCAGCGGCCCCCCAGACCCCTTCTGCTGGCTCAGCAGGTACCCCCAAGCCCCTTCTGCTGGCTCAGCAGGCCCCCAAGCCCCTTCTCCTGGCTCAGCAAATGTCCCCCAGACTTCTGCTAGCTAAAGATAGCTTTCCCTACCCTCTTGTCAACAAGCCCCTAGACACTAGAACCCCCACTACCACCATTGGGCCCCTAACCACTACAGCCTCCCACCAATCAACTTCCAGACTAATCTTTCTTCCACCAATCAGCACCAGATTAATCCCTCCTCTCTGGAATTCCCCCAACTCTGCTTAAAAGGAACTTGTGACCCCCCTTCAGGGTCGCTATTTGCCACCCCATCATGCTGGAAATAAATGCTCTTGCTAAATTGCATATGTGACTATTGGTCTTTCTTGGGGGCTTCTCTCGGACCCTAACAGTCTACAGCACACTGCTTCCAAAATTCATATTATTTTAGTTTGGTTTTTTTTAAGAGGGACTTATGTTAATTGATCGTTCTGTTCTCAGTTTTCTACCAATCAGTTTTTCCCTGTTGCCTTATATCTCATCATATTGTCTTTAAAATACATGTCATTATTTGTTATATTTTGGATGTTTCTGTTTAATTATTAAATATTATTTTCATAATGCAAGACATTTAAAGGAGGAAATTTGCTAATCTAATTTACTGTGATATCATATTCTTGGTTTAATCATTGACATGAGATGTCTTTCAATAAATATTTATTATTTAAATTTATCGATTACTTCAACATCTGAAAGATAACAAAGACATGACCCTGGAGAATATCATATATGATTCTGTAGTCTGAATATCTTTGAGATTGGAAGATGGTATTTTGGAGCAATTCTTGACTACCGTGCAACCAGCAACAAGGCAAGCAAATATAATACTGTTGAATGAATCAAGGAGCAAACTGAAGCAATACTAGTTGATTAAAAAATAACTCTGTTATAAACTATTCCATACTAGTCAAATTTCCTAATTCCCAGTCAGTTTTATGAAATCTATTTGAATTATTTTAAATGATCAAACATTAGTAGCTACAAAGCAGAAAAGTTTGAAAACTTCCCAGAAAATGTAGCTCTGAAGAGCAATGAGTAAGGAAAATGTTAGGGAAGAATAAAAATAATGTCTTGCTTAGAAGTCAAGCATAAAAGAAATAAGTACTTAAATAGCAAAAGAAAGCACTGAAAATTGCTGACTGGCCAGTTATCCATTTAGTATGCATAGTTGAGTATCTTTAACATGCATTTGCACTAAGAACACAGTTGATATGTACACAGGTATTCTGTCTTAGTCACAATTCCAGCATTGGCCACACATCATATTACCTGGTGCCGGAAACACTTTCTGAATGTCTTCATGCCCCAAACTGAAAACGAGACCAGCTGAATCAGAATTAGAAATGAGTTACACCAGAACATTAATAATTGTTAAAATTTTATTTATTCTTTGAGGATTACATACACATATATAATGTGTTTTGATTATATCCACCCCTCACTACCTACTCATACTTCTCCCAGATCCCACCCATACCACTGTCTAATAATGCCATATTCTCTATTTCTTCCAGAATCTACTAAGTCTAGTGTTTACTGTGTGTGTATGGAAGTAGGGCCATCAAATGGAGCTTGGGCAAACTTTCAGAGGTCATATCCCTGAAAAAAACTAACCCTGTGTCCCCTAGTAGACATTAATTGTCAATAGCTCCTCAGCTGGAGGTGGGGCCTCATGAACCTCTCTCCTGTACATGGTGGAATTAACTGCCTTGATTTTGTGCTGGTCTTATGTAGACATCCACAGATGCTGTAAGTTCATGATTGCAATTGACCTGTCATGTTCAAGTGAGTCACACAGCTGTCCTCTCCAATCTTTGGCTCCTGCAAACCCCATTTTGCAATACTCCATGAGCCTTGGGGTAAGGAGTATGATGTAGCTGTCACATTTGTGGTTTAGCACTCCACAGACACTTACTGTGTACATTTGGACAGTTGTAAGTTTCTTCATCAACCATCATCCATTTGCGCAAAGAAGCTTCTCAAATGAAGGCCATTTAGCATCTATATTTATTTATTTTGACAAGGTCTCACTAGGTCCTAGCTGGTCTAAAATTCACAGAAATCTATCTGCCTCTACCTCCTGAATACTGGGATTAAAATAATGTCAATAAACCCCCACCCTACCCCCAAAAAATACACAAGTAAGTATTTAGAGGGTAGTTTGATACTACATTCATTTAACAAAATAATAATAGTAGGTTCTTCCTTAAGGCCTGTGGCCGGGCCTTCCCAGCCATAGGTTTTTGTTCATTACAAGGTAGGGAGATCCTTCCTAAGGAGGGGTCTTAAACAATCTTTATTCCTCCCTGAGTAACTTCAGAGTGAAATAGAAGTGAAAATTCACTGTTCTACATTTTCATCAATTCACTGTCTACCATGAACCTAACATTCTCCCACATCAAGACCCAGAATTATATCCTTGGCATTTAGCACAGAGTCTGGGCACTGGTACATACTTAACAGTAATTGAATTCATGAATTTACAGTGCATTTTAGAGTCTTGGAAGAAATGATCAATGCATAGTTTCAATCACTAAAATGAATACTTCCTCACCTTTGGACTTTCTCTGTTTTTCACTCATATTCAAAAAGAATGTGAGTTCTGTGATTGACATATTAGAAATGCATTGAAACACAAGGCTGTCTCTGTGCTGATGTCTGTCCTTCTTGGAGTGAAAACTGACAGCAACAAAGTATACAGCTCTCCTTTATTGGGAGTAATGTCATGCAGGGAGGCCACCTGGTACAATAAATATGCCTAATTCTGAGCCTGGCCTTCATGCCACCAGCTGAATTCCAGCACTAAGAAGCATAATTCTCTCATCTTTATCTGCATCCCACCATTGTGCTTCCCTAAACTTCACAACACAAGTGAGAAAACAAGGTCTACTTGTTGGATATCCTTTCAGAATCCCAAATGCTTAAGAAAAAAGTATGTCATCTAAGATATTACATTCTCATGCTCAGCCTAAATTAAAGTCAGGAAAGAACAAATTCACTTCTAACTGGGAACCTTATAATATTCCAGAGTGGCTATCATGTTATACCTCTCGAGTCTTATTTATTTCTTTGTAAAGAGAGATTATCCCAAATTCTTCACTTGTGTTTTAGAATGCCTCTGAGTATCTAACCTCCTATAGCAAATCGCCCTGTCTACTCTTCTGTTTGTTTCTCATTTGTATTAGTTCTTTGAAAATTTCATGCAATGTATTTTTTATCAGTTTTTCTTTAGCTTTATTTTACTTCATGTCTCCCAGATCAATCTCCCATTATCGACCCACACAATTGTGTTGTCTTTCTTTTTATTTTAACACATCATGTCCAATTTGTGATGATCAAGTAATCTCTGATATGTAAACTTCATTGGAGGGTGGTCAATCTACCAGGGGTCTCATTTTTGCAGAAAATTAAATCTTCCTCTTACAGCATCTGTCAGTTACCAATAACTCCTCAGCTGGTTGTGGAACATGCCCAACTCCTCATTTCATAATGGAAGTTTTTCCGAGTTGAGCTAGCACAGATCTTGTCCATATTGTTTCAGTTGCTTTGAATTCCTATGTGAAACTGTCTTGCTATGTTCAGAGAACAAAACTGTTTGGTTAGAGGCATCCACTGCCTCTTATTAACCGTCCTAGCCAAATATGATTAGTCAATAGAGACCAGAGAATAGAATAATTCTTTCCTTAGAAAGAATGAAAAATAAAAACAAAACATAAGAAAATGCTTGTGCCCTACAGCAAAAGATCACTTAAACAGGGCGAGGTGAACTATATATTCACTGCACAAACACTTATTAGCTGTGATCCTACCACTCACAGTCATGCTTGATGAAAATGGGAAAGACCACAGATACAAAAAGAAGGAGCCAGCATTATACAATTTATTTCATGAGTCATAAGAAAGAGTTCCTAGAGGAAATATAGTGTGGTTTCCATTAAATGCTGATGCAAACTTCAACTTTCTATTCAGAGTTGTCCTTCTCTATACCTAAGCAGCTGGGACCTGACAAACAGAATTATCTTGCTGAAATATATACCGATTTCTGATCATTGAAATTCAACCTAAGCCAACAGAGTGGCAAATTGTAGACCCAAAGAGAAGCACTGCTGAGTCCAGCATGAAATTTCACACAAGAAAAGAATTCACATCTTTCTTAAATGGCAATAAACCAGGAAGATAGAAGATTTATTTGTGAGCCTCTGCAAATGTTCTAGCTGTTACATGAGGACTTAAGGCATTCCCTCCTGTAAGTGCAGACATCAAGCTAGTAATCCATTCAGCATGAAAACACGCTAACAAGCAGATTGCACTCCCAGAACTGTGTTTTCTAAACACAAAATGAAGGGGCTGAGATTGTGTGGTGCTCACATTGAAGCATTCCAAATCTGCTTCTATAAACATCTTTTGAGTGCTGTGTGCAAGGGTGTTTATAAGTCATTTCACATCTATTACCTTAGCAGCTAGTCAGTGCAACTGTGAGCAAGTTCAAGAATGGCTCAAGCGAAACAGTTCCTAATGGAATAGTCACATAACAAGTTTCACAGTAATATTAATGCAGCTAAACAATTATATGCAATGGTAGACATGGAAACCAAATTGAGTAAATATGTGAAAAAGATCTGAGGATAATGATGTAACATTTCTCTGTTTTAAGCAAAAACTTAAGCAGTGAAGTATTATCCTTTCCTCTCTTGGTTTCTCATTATCTTTCTTTCTTTTCCTGTTCATGTCAATCTTGACAGTCTCCACCAGAAGTTATTTCTCCATGGAAAGAATTTTGAAAGGTGAACTCTCAGAGTCCCATAATAGATAAGATTTTGAAAAGAGAATTATGCAATATATGATGTACCAGATTCATTCTGAAGTCTATAAAGTAAATACTAACTTTCAAGAATAAAAACCATCTCAAGGACTCAGGAAGAAGACACATCTATAGAAGTGCCAGGCTGACTCATTCTAACCCTTTGTACCTTTAACCAGTATGTGTGAATTCCTAGTGACCTCCTCCATCTCACAGGGCAATCACAAATTTGCTTACTATAAGTACAACTTTCATGGGCTTTACATGTGTTTGGCTTATCTCACTATGATGTCCTCAATGTTTATCCATGTTGGCACAAAAGGCAGTGTTTCCTTCTTTTAAAGACTAAAGAGTATTCCATTTGGCCATCGAGATACATAGCATATTTACTTTACCAATTTATTTGTTGATGAAAATAAGTTGATTACACATTTTGGCTATTATAATTTGTATCTCAATTAGCATCATTTGGACATACTGACTTTATTGTCTTTGTCTCTATACTATCTATTATAGGTCTACTTTTAATTTTTTAAGATTTATTTTTAACGCCGGGCGGTGGTGGCACATGCCTTTAATCCCAGCACTTCGGCAGGCAGAGGCAGGTGGATCTTTGTGAGTTCGAGGCCAGCCTGGTCTACAGAGCGAAATCCAAGAAAGGCGCAAAGCTACACAGAGAAACCCTGTCTCGAAAAAACAAAAACAAAACAAAACAAAAGATTTATTTTTATTTGTGTGTCTGTGCCTGTGTGAGTGTATGCCATGTGTGCATAGTACTCCTGGAGACCAAAAAAGGCATCTCGTCCCCTGGAGCTAGAGTTACAGACAGTTGTGAGCTGCCTAGTGTGGTGCTGGGAACTAAATTCAGGTCCTCTGAAAAAGCAGCAAGTGCCTTAAACTGCTGAGCCTCCTTCCCAGCCCTAACTATGAATTTTGTGAACAACTTCTGTACTACTTTCCACCATGCCTTTACTTGATCTTGTCTTTTTATTTAATAGTTTTTAAATTCAATATATTTTTAGCATATTGTTTCTCCTCCCAGATCTTCCCTACCTCCCCCAACACACACACACACACACACACACACACACACACACACACACATACCTCTTCATGTCCTTTGTATTACTGGGTTTTTGTTTTTTTACTTTGCAAAGTCTTTATTAATACCAGTAATGCACAAGATTCCATTTTCTCTACAGCCTCACTGGCACTTACTATCTCTTGTTTTTAGTAGTGGGCACTCAAATAAGTGAGAAATGATATTTCATTTAGATTTTAATTTGCATTCCCCATATGATTAGTAGGGTTGAAGATTTTCTTCATATACCTGTTGGTTGTGTGTCTAACTTCCTTTAAGAAATAACCCAACCTTGGCTGGCCCTGGGATAGCTGGCCTTACCCCTTACTGGACACTGCAGCAAGAGAGCTTGCCCCAACCTTCATATGAGAGCTGCCTCCCCCTTCTCCTCTCCTCACAGACTCAGGAGAGATGCCCCCATTCCTCACCACAGGCAAAGAACTGACCCTGATCTGTGACATGGGGGTAGGGGAACTCCACCCCTTGCCTGAGGCAGGCAGACCCTGTGGTCTGGACTGACCAGCTCAATTACAACTCAAGCCTACAGGCCAGCCTGAGTTTGGCCCATCCTAACATCTACCCTATCTAGGACCTGCTGGAGCTCATGAAGGGACTGGTCCTGTGGAACGATACTGGAAGGATCTCCATGACTGGGGATATCTGAAAGGAGTTTTGGTAAGCATCCAGTGATAATGGTGTACCAGAAACTAGAGGCCTTGAACCAGACCAATACTCATTACAATGAACATTTGCAAGACGACTCCCAATGCCACCAAGATGAATGAAGGCAGGAAAGATAAAAGAGTGAAGAAGTTTGCTGGGTGGTGTGTGTGTGTGTGTGTGTGTGTGTGTGTGTGTGTGTGTGTGTGTGTGTGTTGGGGGGTTTGTATGTGTGTTTTGTTGTTATTTTGTTTTGTTTGTTTTTTGTTTTTCTATCTTTTTGTTTGTTTGCTTGTGTTTTGGTTTGATTTTTTTAAACTTTCTTGTAGGGCGTACTGCAGGGTTGAGGAGAGGATATCAGGGGACAGGGAGGTAAGCCAAATTAGGATGCATAATGTGAAATTCCTAAAGAGTCGATGAAGAAGTTATGTTAAATAAAAAAGAAAGAAATTTTCTAGATATTAGTACCTTCTTGTGTAAATAATTTGACAAAAATGTTTTATTCCATCAATTTTATCTTCAATCTGCTGATAGCTTCTGTGCATAAATTCTTTTTTTAACTTTAGTTCTTTAAACATTACTGTGACTGTCTGTTTTGTTTCTGTTGTCTGTGATTTGAGGTTATATTTTAAAAATTATTTCCAGAACAATGTCAAGAAATGTGGCCTATGTTTTAATTTTGTACTTTCAAACTTTCCGATTGTCTTGGGGTTTCTATTGCTGTAAAGAGACACCATGACCACAGCAGTTCTTATAAAGGAAAACATTTCATTATGGCTAGCTTACAGGTTCAGAGGTTCATTCCATTATTGTCATGGAAAGAAGCATGGTGGCACACAGGTGACATGGTACTGGTGAAGGAACTGAAAGTTCTACATCTGGTTTGACAGGCACCAGCAAGAGACAGTGAACCACTGGTGTGGTGGTATTGTGTTCCCCAAAATATTGTGCACCCTAATAAACTTATCTGGGGTCAGAGACAGAACAGCCACTAGATACAAAGGCTAGAAAATGGTGGCACTCACACCTTTAATCCTAGCATTCCAGAGGCAGAAATCCATCTGGGATCTCTGTGAGTTCAAGGCCACATTGGAAACAGCCAGGCAGGTGACACACACCTTTAATCCCAGGGAATGAGGCTTTAATCCCAGGGAGTGATGGTAGAAGGCAGAAAGATATATAAGGC
>CABHPR010152594.1:6824-28255 GCA_902168415.1 Peromyscus melanophrys | reverse complement strand
TTGTGTTCCCCAAAAATATTGTGCACCCTAATAAACTTATCTGGGGTCAGAGACAGAACAGCCACTAGATACAAAGGCTAGAAAATGGTGGCACTCACACCTTTAATCCTAGCATTCCAGAGGCAGAAATCCATCTGGGATCTCTGTGAGTTCAAGGCCACATTGGAAACAGCCAGGCAGGTGACACACACCTTTAATCCCAGGGAATGAGGCTTTAATCCCAGGGAGTGATGGTAGAAGGCAGAAAGATATATAAGGCATGAAGACCAGAAACTAGAAGCATTTGGCTAGTTAAGCATTTGACTGGTTAAGCATTCAGGCTTTGGAGCACAGTTCAGCTGAGAGCCATTCGGATATGAGGACACAGAGGCTTCCAGTCTGAGGAAACAAGACCAGCTGAGGATCCGGCGAGGTGAGGTAGCTGTGGCTTGTTCTGTTCTCTGATCTTCCAGTTCACCCCAATACCTGGCTCAGGTTTGATTTTATTAATAAGACTCTCTAAGATTCATGCTACAAGCTGGTCCTGGCTTGAGCTTCTGAAACCTCAAAACCCACCTCCAGTGATACACTTCTTCTAAAAAGGCCACACTTACTCCACAAGGCCACACCTCCTAATGCCATCCCATAAGCATTCAAATATATGAGTCTATGGGAACCATTCTTATTCAAACCACCACATCAGTCTTATATTTGATCCTTTTATCAACCTTGTGTGAATTTTTATAGATAACGTAAGTAAGTATTTGCTTTTGTCATTCTGTAGCTATATGTCCAGTTGCTATTTCCTGAAAAAATTGCCATCTTCCACAGTAGGGTCATGTCATCTTGTCAAATACCAATTGATTATAAATGTATAGACTTATTTTTAGGTTTTATTCTGCTTTATATATAGGGCTATATAACTGCTTCATGCCAGTACCTTGTTGCTTTGATTACTATACTTTTGTAAAATTAGTACCAAATAATACTAATTTACCTCTAGTTTCATGGCTTTTTTCAAGATTGTTGTTGTATATATTCTTTTTAAATTATTTTTCTTTTTGAGATTATGATATAATTACAATATTTGTTCCCTATTGTCCTTCCCAATGCTCCTTTATCTCTTTCAGATTCATGACCTCCTTTTTCATTAACTGTTATTACATTCATATATGTATATGCATATACATGTATATTTCTAAATATAATCTATTCCATCAGTATAATGTTACTTTTCTGTATATTTTCAGGGCTGACCATTTGGTATTAGAAAACTAATTGGTGTACTCTTCCTTAGGGAAGACTATTTATCCTGATCCCAGCTTTCCCCAGCTGCCTGTAGTTCTTTGTGTAGGGTTCAGGCCTCATGGGCTTTCCCCTGAGTACCTTTATATCTATTTTAGTCCTTGTCTAGATCATCTTTAGGCAGTCATTTTGGTGAGATTTGTGGAAGTAGGTTCTGATATTCCTAAGAGATATAATTTCTGATATCTCTTACAATCATCTGTCCACTCTTCTACAAAGTCCCCTGAGCCTTAAATATAGGAATGTTTTATAGAGGTATCCACTGGGACTGGGTTCCACAGTACTGCATTTTTATTTTGATCTCTTTTCAATTTATTGTTACTACATAGATAAGCTCATTTTTTAGTATGTTGATTTTGTATTCTGAAACTTTACTGATACCATTATTAGTTCTAACAGTTTTTTTTAAAGATTTGTTCAGAATTTTCATCCATAAAATTACATGATCTAAAATCACCTCTTCTTTATATGGGAGAAATGTAGTTGCTGAGGGAAAGGAGTAAACATAAAATTACCCTTCAGGAATGAATTGGTTTGGGATATTGTTGCTGTTATTTTTGTTTGGTTGCTTTTTTATTATTGAAAAAGTGTCTTACATCCATGAAAGCCATGACTGGAACTTGAGATGTGAGAACATTCAAAAGAGTTATTACAACACGCCAGAGACAACATGAATGGAGCCTTAATGGGAAAACAGGCATCCTTCCAAACCTGGAGAAATATATCACTTAAAAGGATCACTTAGATTAAAAGACAGACAGGTACCATAGAGAGGATTATGAGGGGAGGTTTGGTTTGGGGTGACCCATGTGACAAGGAGCTTATAAAAACCAATAGTGGGGAGGATTGATGGGTGATGTAGCTCTGTATGCTGTGAATGTGTTGCTCTGATTGGTTGATAAATAAAATGCTGATTGGCCAGTAGGCAGGAAGTATAGACAGGATAAGCAGACAAAGAGAATTTTGGGAAGAGGAAGACTGAGTCAGGAGACACCAACCTGCCATCCAGGGAGCAGCATGTAATAACACACAGGTAAAACCATGGAACACATGGCAACATACAGATTAACAGAAATGGGCTGAGTTTAAGTGTAAGAGCTAGTCAATAGGAAGCCTGAGCTAATAGCTTGGCAGTTTTAATTAATATAAGTGTGTTTACTTGGGTCAGAGTGGCTGCCAACCGGGTAGGACACAAGAAAACTTCCAACTACAAAGGATCATAAATTAGAGGCTGTAAAGCTACAATACAGAGAGGGAAAAGGAGAGAGAGAGATGAAGGTGGAGGTGGTCTGAATTATTCAAGCTATGGCCATTTGGATTCACCACCATTCTAAAGGCTAAGGTCCATGATCTAAGACTTTCCTTTACAATCTGTGTTCTTTTTTCACTTAATTGCTCTAAGTAGGACTTCTCATACTATAGGAAATAGAACTTGTGAGACGGGGCATCTTGCCATATGTTTTAATTTGTAAGAAATGCTTCTTACCATTGAGTATTATGTTAGCTATGAGATGACTTTATTATGTAGAGGTACTTCTTTCTATAATCAATTTATGGAACAGTATTACTCACAAAATTATATTGAGTTGTGTTGACTTCTTTTTTTCAGCCATTCAGATTACCATGTTGTTGTTTTCCTTAACTTCGCTAACATGATGCTTCACATTTATAAACCTACTCTTGCATTCTAGGATAGTTCATTGATCATTCTGGGTCATGGCAAGCAATCCTACCACTGTTACCTTGAGTTTGCTGACATTTGCTACTGTTGTTGAAAATTTTTGCCATTACATTTACCAAGAATATCGGCCTGTAGTTTCCTTTTCTTATCATATCCTTTTTTGGCTTGGCTATCAGGGTAAGGCTAACTTTTTGGAGATTTATCTTCCTCTTCTCCCATTTAGTTTTTGATTGTTTGGTTTTGGTTTGAGGGTTTTGTTTGTTTGTTTGTTTGGATTTGATTTTATATGGGTTTTGTTTGTTTATTTCTTTGTTTTGAAAAGCCTGAGATTACCAATGGGTCTATGTAACAGCCAGTCTTGTTGTCAACTTAGGTACATCTGGAGGTAACTAAAATACAAGCATCTGTGTACTCCTGTGAGGGATTTTTCTTAATTAAATTATTTTAAGGGTGATGCTACCTTTAATCTAAATCTTTTGAGGTGGGAAAATCCACCTTTAATCTGGGCCATACCTCTTAGTGGAAGCCTATATGGAGGACATGGGAGAAGGAACTTTTGCTCGTTGCTTGCTTGCCTTCAATCTTGCTGGCAAGTTCATTCTTTCATTGGCAATAGAACCTACTTCTTTGAGATTCCAGCACATACTGAGGACCATCTGAGATATCCAGCCTCTTGGCCTGAAAAAATTAATGGATTCTTGGACTTTCCTTGGCTAGATAGCCCTTATTGAAATAACTGAACCATAAACTGTAAGCAACTCTAATAAGTTCCACACTAATTCAGTGTATATATATTTGTACAACTGAGTTGTAAAGGCCTCGGGTCTTGGGCTCTTTGTTCAAGGGAAACATTTTTATGATTATTCAATAACCTTTTTAATTGTTGGTCTCTTCAAATTTTCCATTTTCTCATAACTCAACTTTCTTTATTTGCATCATTCTAGAAATAGATTCATTTCTTACAGGCTTTCTACTTTATTAGCTTGTAACTGTGCATACTGGGAATTATATGTTACCTTTTTCACAATATCTATTCTGATGTTTTCTCTTTTATTTCTGATTTTGAGTCTTCCTTCCTTTATTGTTTGGTCTACTTAAATAACTGTACATTTTAATTATCTTCCAAAAACAGCTTGTTATTATTTATCTTTCCCAATGTTTTTCATACTCTGTTTCACGTATTTCTGTTCTGATATTTCCTTCCATTTTCTAACTTCAGGTTTGTTTTGTTTTTTATCTAGCTATCTGAGGCATACCACTGGACTCCTTTAGTTTATGTCCTTTTTGTAAGTAACTGTGGTGGGTCCTAAGAGATATAGATGCTGTATTTCTATGTTTGCTGGAATTAATCTTTTTCATTTTCCTTGTCTCTTTGGTTTTCTAGAGCATACACTCTACTTTCATGTGTGAGTTTCAGGACCTACCTTCTGTTGTTCTACTTTTATAACTTTGTGGTTAGAAAGGATGCTTGAAATGATTTCAGCCTTCTTAGATTCCTTAAAATTTTTCTGTTCTAATCCAGGACCTATCCCGGAGGCTATTCCATACACACTAGAAGAATGTGTGTTCTGCTACTGTCTATGGTAAGCTATGTGAATGTCTTTTATTTCCAGTTGGTCTAAAGCATACTTCAAGTCCAGTGATCTTTCATTTTCTATATAAATGTTCTATCCAGTGTTGAGAGAAGGGCATTGATGCCCCATATTATTGTTGTATTATGAATGTTGTGTCCTTTCAGATCTGCTTGGATTTGCAAGATAGTCTTAGCTATGTCTTTGTTGAGCAAAAATATATTTACATTTGTTATGTTTTCTTCACGGTTGGCCCTTGACCATTATATAATTTTCCCTTCCCTTTATGTCAATTTTTGTCACAAAGTCTATTGTGCCTGACAGGAATAATTATTCCTGCTCTTTTGGCTGTCATTTGCAAGAAGAATCCTTCTCCATACTTTCACTTTCAATCCATGAATCCTGAAATGTGCAGAGAGTCTCTGGCAAATATGTGTGGGTTTTAATTTTTTTTTAATTTTAACTTTATTTTTATTTAGACATTTTTTGTCTTTTAGTTGGTGAATTAAGTCCATTTGCATTGCAAATAATTATTCATAGGTTAAGATTTATTTCTTCCAAGAAGTTCATCATTTTCTAGGTTTATTTTTTATTTTATTTTGTGTGGTGTAGGAAAAAATGTTTATTTTGTTTTATGTTCATGTACTTTTTTGTAAGCCTTACTTTTCCCCCCTCTTGTGTTTCTATTTATAACTTTATAATTTTGTGGAGAATTGTGCTTTGATTGCATTGTCTTTTACCTTTTGTATATTTACTACATTAATTTGTTTTCTGGGACTTAAGTGAAAGCATATTCGAGTTGAATTAACTTATTTGAAGATGGCAAAATACATACACAAATCCCTGTATGTCCACTTCCCCTCAAAGTTCCTGTCTTGGACATTCCAGTTCATATCACTTTATAATGTAAATCTATTCACAAGTAATCACAGGTATATTTGTTTTTATCTTAAAAATTTCTATGTTAACCATTGTACTATTTGTGAGTGATTTGTAGATTATCTTTATGGTGTTAGATTATTTTGTGTTCTACTATATACATATGTTTAGTGGTGAGTATTATATTTCCTGATTTCATAGTCTTGATTGGCAGCCTTTCAATTCATCTTGAGGAATTCCTGTATTATTTCTCACACAGTATTTCTAATGGTGCTGAACTCCTTCAGCTTTTTTCTGACAAATAATCTCTACCTTTTTCCAAGTTTCATTTAAAAGCAGAATCAATTCATGAATTGAATTTATCCTACACAGAAAAAACTGAAGATACATAAGTATTCAATTATATGCATGTTTGCAACTATATGCAAATGTGTATTATCTGCTTGGTCTAACGTGTCTAAAATGGAAAACAACAAAAGTTTACTAGTCAGTATCATTCAATGCAAAGAATTAACATAAAATACACACTTTTGGGTGACCATGCTAAAGCAGAAATCCTCAGGATAATAATACAGGTTACCAAGTAACTATTAAATAGTATCTTATTCTTATAAATATGTTTGTCATGAAGAATATATTTTTATGCATGACACAAAATAACCTACAGTGGCCTAAACAAAAGTTTTACAGTAATTTTATGAGATTGACAGATACATACTTAATTTTCTAAAATGTTTTTTCAAAGATCGTAACTTTTAAAGAATATTTTTAAGAAACAAAATTTTTACATAAGCATAGATTATGAAATGGATAGACAAAATATGAGTAAGTGAAATGTGACTTCAAATGTTCTTCTGGCCTGAAGCTCTGGCATATTATAAAATGCATTCTTCCAGGCTCATAAATATAATTAAAGAAAAACAAATATAACAACAACAGAAAGCAGAAAAAATGATAGAAATGAAGAAATCAGTCTGATAGCAGAAGCCAAAATAATTCTTTAAGTCATTTGCATCTCAACATTTTGTTGTGAGCCAAAAATAAAAAAAATCCAAATTAATTTATGTATGATGTAGAGTAATTTGAGTATTCACACCTGAAGTTCAGAAGAACATATATGTGCACACTTTTGAAGAAAACCTCCAAATGGAATATCTCCTCAACTACATCAACAGTTTTTAATGTGCTGTGTGAAATAGAGTTACATTTCTCTCTAGCTGGAGCTCTTCTTCCTGGACTGTGTATAAAGACCAACCCTTTGCTCTGACTGTGCCTGAGTCCTTTTCCCTGCAGTCATCTTCCATGGCTTCTGTGTAACATTTGCTGTGCCAGCTTAGGTAAGACGTCATGGAACTATCTCTGAAGATCCTTTTCCTAGTGCCAAAAATGTTGTGGGCTTCAACAGTATCACAACCTGAATGGACTCCAGCTGGGATCTTAGAAAGGTAACATGAAACCTTACCTGGACTATGACACAACATGGTCTGTTCCTCATGCAAGGGTTTCTATAACAACTGGTCTCTATCCAGAAAGAATGGCAATAATCACCAAACAAGTAATGGTTTAAGAAACCAGTGGAAGCTATTTTAGCTTAACCTGTAAACTGAAGCTTTAAAATAACTATTTCCCAAGTATTTCAGAATAGTTGACATTATATCTTTTGGCCACATTGATAACATGCAATAGTATTCTATCTCTATGCCATGGACCATGGGTGTCCAAAATAGAATGTACAGAATGTTAATAAAGAATGTTGGAACACATGAATACCTTATATCTTCTTTATTCATTTCCCATTGTACAATGTTTCTAATACATTTGGTTATATATATTAGACAAATGTCATATATGTGATATGTAATGAATTCAAGTGCAGTTAGAGAATGTGTTCAAGGCTTGAAAACAATTTCTCTAAGAAATTAAATTGCTTGCTGTAGAGTAAAATAACACATACAGTTTAGTACTATGGTAAAACAGATTTTAGTAGGTAGAAAAAGATTTGGGGGCAGAAACAAACTAATCACCTAAGAGAAAATAGAGATGGTCCCAAAATAAGCAAGCAAAGAAAATGTCAAATTATAATAGTAATGGAAAATTTAAAATATAAGCAGAGGAGTCATTAATTTAATTATTTGGCCTAGTTTCCTATTTAGAACTGTTTAAATCTTCTTACCAGAAGGCAATGGAATTGTAAGAAGAGGGATGCAACATTTTACAAAGTAAATCATGACATAATTTCTCATTTTTCTCTTTCTATGACCGAGAAATCCAAGCTGACAATTGCAACACTTTTTAAAACTCTAGTCAAGACACTGTAGATATTTGTGGCATCCTAAAATTTACACTGAATTTAACTGCCTCTTCCCTCCAATACACATGGCCTCACACCTATTCAAAAAGAGAGACTTCCTCTAAAAGGGGCAAATTTCATGTTGTTTAGACATTGAGAGGAAGGGAGAGCAAGCCTTCTATAACAATTTCGAGATTAAACTTTAACATCACCAGATGATGTTAAGAGTCCAGAAAAGAACAGAGGAGAGTTGGGGGGTGAAGAAGGCAGTGGACACAGGGCAGTAAGGAGGGCTTCATCTTTAGTGACACAGTTCACAAACCATCAAACTCATAATCAGCGGAAATCTTGCTTTGGAAGTATACATTCCTTTGGATGAAAAACACCAAGGCAGTCTAGGTAATGGATAAAGTCCCAGTGAGTTCCATGGCTCAATCAATTCATTAGAAATATAGGTGTGGCATAATAAGGTCAGAAACCCATTGCTAACAGCTTTGAGGAAATTCTCCCATATAGCAGAACTTTCCCAAGCCCGCTGGCCATGGTACAGCTGAAAAGTCAGATTTTATACTCACATGCTGGCAAGTATTTCTACTTTAAGTCAACTTTTGAGCTTTAACAACTGAAACCAAGTCATTTAAAAAATACAATGAAAGCTGGAGCCATAAAGACTGTGGAAACTTACTTAACAGCATGAGCTAAAGATAACCAGGAATTTGCCACTGGGAACTATTTAATGCTTTTGATGGAGTTGCAGCATATAGAGCCTAAGGTAATTGATGTGCAGAGTGAACAAGCTAATAAATACTCATTCTAGAATTTCTATGATTTAAGGGGGATGGGAGTATTAAGTTGATGGATAAGTCCCACAGTGCATTTTTTTAAAATGTGGTCTACTCAGCCTTGTTGGCAATGCAATCATATTTCAAATCCATTCATAAGGTCACTAGAGAAGAATAAAAAGCAAGTGTCATTTGTCTGGACAGTCACAAAAGTAATGAACAAAGGTTGTTATACATGTTTCAGCATTTAAAAAATGTGCTAAACCATTATTTCTGGTGAATCTATTCAGCATGCTTTTCCCATGCCTGGAAATTTAGATAGTCTCTAACCTGCAGCTTTAAAATAGCCTTTAAGAACTCAAAAAGTTAAACACCAGAATAATAGATAATTTGATCCATAAATAAGCAAATGAAATGGACAAACAGTTTTTGAAATATGAAGAACACACGGCCAACAGACGCATAAAAAGAATGTCAGAATCCTTGGCTAACACAAAAATGCAAATCAAAACTATGCTGAGATTCCAACTAGCCCCTGCCAGTATGATGTCATTACAAAATAAAAAATGCTGATGAGGATGAAGGGAGAGAGGCAGGCACACTTACATACTGCTAATTAGATTACAAACTTGAACGGTCACTATAGAAATCAGTAAGGATGGTCCTCAAAAATTAAAAATACAACTACCTCATGCTCTAGCCAAACCATTTCTAGGAATATACCCAAAGAAATCTTGAGTTAGCATGTTACTCAGACACCTGCTCATCCATGTTTATTGCAGTAGTATTCACCATAGCCAAGCTATGGATCCCATCTATGGGTCCATCACTGACACATATAAAGTTCGTAGAGCAGAGCATGACACAAAATAACTGGCTACTTTATAATATATTTTATTATTGAAAATGATAAGAAACTATTAACAAAGACGCAAATTAAATGAATGTGGACATTCATTGGTTTTACAGCTGATGTGCAAGTAGTGAAGTTCTGCATTAGGAATGTATGAAGTTATAAAAGCATACCCACCTCATTCAACCTGGGTTCCAACGGCCCCCAAGCCTCCACTGGAATCGTATTGAAGATAAAATAGGATTCTGGAATCAATTTAGTGCATTTTAAAGAAAGGAATTATCAAAGTGATCTGTAATTGTAGCACCACTCTGCAATTAGGACCAGAAGGAACTATTCGAAGTCAGATATTTTTATATAGTTAGAGAGAAACAATCTTTATACTTCCTCAGACTTCACTTCCAGTCCCCTCATCCATTACCCAGGAAAGACATAAAGGAATTAGATCAAAAGTTCTAGAATCTCAGTTCTATAGATTGTAAAAACAACATATTCTACTAGCAGATTGAAAATTCGGGGAAGCCAGCCTCCTAACTGGAGATCACAGCTAGGAAGTATGTATCAAGCACCCATCACTTGAAAGAAGGATGGAAGTGCTTCTGTGAGATGAAAATAAATGAGAAATCTGGGAAAAGAAAGATGCCAAGTCACCAGAGAAACCAATTATGCTTCCAAGCAGCCAGAACATAAGCATATGCCTGGGTGCCCAGGGCTTAAAAGAAACCAGAGTGTTGAAAGAAAATCAGGCTTTAGATCTAAAGGAAATCATTTTCTTTGTATATTCTGCCTGCAGTTTTGATTCTGTTTTATCTCAATAGAATTTGCATGAGCCATTTTAATTCATTCTTACACAGATACAGCATGTTTACCAGCATGATGAACGGTCCAGTAAAAGAAGAATTTGATATACGCCTTTTGGTTTCTTTCAACAGGGTGGATCACGCGCACACACACACACACACACACACACACACACACACACACACACACACACACACACACAAAAACCTCTTGCTTTGGAGCTTCAGGGAGGAAGAAGTAATGTTTATTAAGCAAGAATATTTACGTGGCAGGAATCTGACAAATGTCTTCACATATGGTCTTTCACTTAAATGTTTCTACATTACAGCATTGTAGCACCATTTTACAGATGAGAAGAAGAGCCACAGAGCAAGGATTCCACTTGAACCAAACCAGAATGGGCACTTAGTATTTTATAGAAAAGGTAGACAGACACACAAGTAGCTTTTCCAATCTTGACCACGCTTTATAAATCTATGCCTAAACAGCTCTATTTTACTGCTAATGCAACTGTCTCTATTCATCTTTACAAATGTCTCAGGCAGAAGGATCCAGCAAAGTTTCTTCTCTCTCAGTCTCTTTTTCTTTTGCTTTCTCTCAGACTTTCTCGTGCTTACTCTCTTCCCTCCCTTCCTTCTTCCCTCCTTATAGAAAAAGAGAAAGAAAGAACAAATTTAGGAGTCAGAGGAAAAAGAGAGTTAAAAGTTAAAAAATGAAGGTCTGTGCATCACCAAGATGAGGGTATGGAGGAAAGATAGCTTTTACCTTACGTGTTCATCACCCTGCTTCTTTGAGAGATCCACTTTCAATTACTCGTTTACTTCTTGTACTAGGTGCTGGTTAAGAAAGGGAATCATGCTCGACTACCCGAGCAGAGCTATGACTTCAGACCCAGGAACACCAGTTATAGTGAATTACTCATATGTAAATTGAATTTCATGTGAACTTAAGTGAAGTTCATCCCATGACTTGGAAATTTCCTTTAAAACAGGGGTATCTTGTAGATTGTGTTCCATAGACCTCTGCCCTATTTTTTTTGTTTAATTTTTTATTGGCCATTCAGTTCTTTATTAGACCATCAGGTGTTTTAGACAGACACAGTATCCCAGCTTCACAGAGTTGAACAAATGCAATATAAACAAAAGTAACCTCTTTTGGAAGTTTAAGGAAGTTCAGGGGGTTGAACCCCGATTGTCATGTCTGCATTTCTAGAAGTTAAAACCAGAAAGAAAATGAGAATTAAACAATACCGTCTAGCCTTTAGGTAATGAACAGATTGTGAGACAGGCAAATGTGGGCTACAGCTAGATATAAATACAACCTTGTATTAATTATTAGAGTCTGTTTTAGGCAGAATTCTCTAGAGGAATGGAGCCAATAGAAAAAAATATGACTATAAAAGGGCACTTAATAAATTGGCGTACAAGATAGTGCTGAGAGGTCTAACAGTGACTACCTGCCTGCTGGAAGGCTGAGAAGTTGGTAGCAGCTCAGTCCACAAAACCAGGGACCTCAGCAATGCACTGGAAGATGGGAGCAGCCACAGAGGAACTCACTCTGGCAGAAGCAAAAGCAAGCAGGCCACCTTGCTTTTTCCTTGTTCCTTTTTCTTATCTCAGTACTAGTTAGACGCATGCCCCATTTTGCAAGTGGTTCGGCCCCCTCAGTTATTCCTCTCAGGAAATGTGCCACAGACTCACCTAGTATCGTCTAACTTCTCTGGTTGGTTTGTTTCCTTGCTTTTGTCCTTGTTTTATTTTGTATGTTCTTTTAAACAAAGTCTCACCGTGTAAGCTTGTTGACCTGGACCTCACTACATAGACCAGACTGGCCTATAACTAACAGACATCCTCCTGCCTCTGCCTCTGCCTCTGCCTCTGCCTCTGCCTCTGCCTCTGCCTCATAACTATTGGGATTAAAACATCATGTCACTACACCAACTGGCCTGATTCTTAAACTCGTCAATTTGACAAGGAAATCAGTCATCACAGAGTCAAATATGTCATTCTTAAAGCTTTCTACAGATTCCTGTAAGGAGGGCAGGTATTAAACACTGAATACAGGTCTAATCTATCCCATTCAGGCAATTCTTGTCATTTGTGTTTCAAGAAAGCTCCAGGGAAGGGTGATTTTGAAACATAGATGTGGTAGATTTTTACTACTATGACCTCAAAAACTGAATTAACCAGAAAGCAGGCAGGGTGGTGGTTGTGGTGGTTGTGGAGAGCATTATGGCACTATTAGTGATACACTATGGCTTCTTTTGTTGTTGTTGTCTTTTGGTGACCTTTTCCACATTTGAAGAAAAACAGGAAGGTACAGGAAAAACAGAGAAGCAGGATTCCACACTTACTGGAACAGTGGGCCTGAGGTCACATAAAACACCAGTGGGTCAGTCTTTGATGGCTTATTTTCCTAGAGAAACAACAAATGACATCTGAGTTTACTATACTATTCTAATTTTGTTGAATTGGAGAGGGAAAGTTAAGAGTTTATGTTGAAGAGAAGCTGCTTGTAAGGAGAACAACTCCTTGTGAGACAAAGGCAATGGCCTGAACTGCTTGGTTCAGTCCATGTTCTTGATCATTGACCAGCTTTTTACTCCAGTACTCAGTAAATCAGACAGTTAGCATTTGTTGGGCTACAACCTATGCAAGAAGTAGATAGACTCTCTGACAAGATGTAGCAGGAAGACATTGTTTCTAAGCTTATCTTGTGGGAAAAAATAATGATAAGGCCTCCACAGTGATAGATAAATGTCCTTTTAGCTAAATGTTAGGCTCTTCCCAATTAGGGAGCCTTTAACTCACATTAACAAAGACCACTCCCACACAGTGGTACTGTATGGATCAAGGGAAATTGTGCATATTTATTCAGTAACTGGTCTCTTGAGTGTGTTATTGTAAGAGATTATATAAAATGACAGGTGATCAATACTACCTAACACATTTATTTTAAACCCTCTTCAGTGATAATGGGGCATATCAAATCAGCTGTTCAGAGAGCACACAGAGAAATCAGCATGAGGATAGCTCTAGAAATCCCTTCAGTTCACCACCAGGAAGCTGCCAGGTGTTCTTGGAGTTAGTTTGACAGAATGCACATGCAACTTCCTTTGCCACAGAAGGAATTCTGTTATTTGGAGAAGAAGAGATTCTTAGTGCTTATGGGATAGTCAAGGAATCATTAGCTGTCCTTCCTCATTCAAGTAAACAGATGTCACTAAAGTATTTGCCATCCCAATCTTTATATTTCCTTCACATTTCTCTGGGCCCTTGCAAAACTATAAAAGGCCCACCTTTTCCTGTGAAGACTTGCCTGAGCATTGCAGCCCAAAGCTATGGCATCTCTTCCAAACACCTATGGCTCAAGTGCCAAGGAAACTATGCATAGACCTGACTTCCATCCAGATTCAGCATGGCCGTGTGGTGCTGGGAAGGCAAATTTGTGTCTGTGACTCTTGATTTCCTCACCTATCATTTTAGTCTAGTAATACTTCAGTATTTCAGATAGTTATTAAAAATTTAAAAACACCAGTTGTAGTGGTTTGTGAAGCTTAGCTGCTGAGGCAATTCATGGTCAAAGGTTTAATCAATGTAAATGACTTAAGCACAAACTGCAGAGCTATATCCTGCATGGATATAGTCTATATATAGTTCATGGACATGGTCAATGAACATATCTACTCTCTGGTTATTAGATGCAGGCATAGCAGGGCAAAGTCAGTGGGAAATGGCCTTTACCAGAACTCTGGCAGAAAGGAAAGGTTTAGAAAGGGAAAAGAGGCCATCACCTTTGATGAAAGATACTAATGGGCCTTAAGAAGCAATTTCATAGACAAATTTTCTGCTTCACACAACCAACGTAAAACTAAACAATTACAGATGTTTTCAGTATAAATGTGAGTCCTGGGATTTGAAAGGAAGGGGCAACAAGTAGTTTTCTTAAAGGCAAGCAATGAGTGCCAGAACCCAGAGGGGAGCTAATTCTACTATGTGGTAACTAGTAGATTACCATGGGATGGAAGGTCCCACAAGCTGCAAGGGTGATGTCCCTGATGAGAACCAAGAGTTAAAGTGGGATTCCTTTACCATACCTAGTAGAAGCATAGTCCTGCAATCGTTTGGCCAATCAACCTAGATTAGCATTACTTAAACAGCATGATAACACGCCAGTCTGTATCTGAGCGTCATGATCCACTCAGACTTGTATGCAAACTCTTTATGATGACTCTGTCCTAACCTTTACACTTGCGTTGTGTCCATACTTGGATCATTTCCAGAGCAACTCCTTTCTGGAGGACTGGCTTATAATATCCACTCCTTCCACAAACAGCATATCCAGGAACTAAGTATTAAATGAAATAATAAGCTTACCATTCAAAAAAAAAATTAGTCCATAACCCTCAGTCTGACAAAGCACAGGAAAGACTGTGCCATAGTTCTACAGGAGGGGGGCACTTCACTTGAATGACTATGAGATGTAGATGAGAAGTCACAAAAGGCTCTTTAAACAAGATCCTGGGAACTGAGTGTTGTTAGATGAGGAGGCGCTAGCTAGAGCAGACTTCTAAGCTTTTATACTTGCCCCCTGTGGTACTTTGAATGGGAATGGCCCCCATAGGCTGATATATTTAAATAGTTAATCATTAGGGAGTGCTGCTACTTGACAGAGATTAGTGGGTACAGCCTTGTTGGAATAAGTGTGGCCTTATTAGAGGAAGTGTGACACTGAGGGTGGCCTCAAACCAGGCCCGGTGTCTGTCTCTCTTCCTGCTGCCTGCAGAATTTGATGTAGAACTCTCAGTTTCT
This sequence comes from Peromyscus melanophrys, assembly GCA_902168415.1. Taxonomy (NCBI): domain Eukaryota; kingdom Metazoa; phylum Chordata; class Mammalia; order Rodentia; family Cricetidae; genus Peromyscus; species Peromyscus melanophrys. The sequence continues at coordinate 13,303 of CABHPR010152594.1, read as the reverse complement.
TCTTCAGAACCAGGTCCACTTGCATGCTGCTGTGCTTCCTTCCAGCTAATAATGGACTAAACCTCTGAAACTGAAAGAAAACCCCAATTACATGCTTTCCTTTATAAGAGTTGCCATCGTCACAGAATAACAGACAGGCTGTCTGCCTGTGAAACTTTCCCACTCCCTCAGTTTGGTTTCCAAAGATCCAATCTGTCATCGTCCCTTCCCTCCTGACCCACAATCCCCACTGCTGTGCCCCAACCCCAACTCTGGTGGACATCCCATGCTCAAGTACAGGCCATGCCAGCCAGAAGAACAGATAGGCTAACCCAAGCTGGACCACCTCCTCCATTCTCTCAGTGCCCCTCTCCAATTTCTCCCATCCCTCTCCCCTCCTTATCACCACGCCCCAGGCCCCAACTCAGGCAAAGATACCCAGCTTAACCAAAAACCCTGAGGGCCACCAGAAGTCCAGGTAGGCTGCTCACACCTTGATCTCTCCCACTGTCTTAGTCCCTCTTCCTTCCTCATCACCAGGTCCCAGGCCACAACTTGGGCGGGAACTCTCTGCTGGACAAGAAACCACACAGACTTCCAGAACTCCAGAAATGTGTGACCCCTGGACTCCTCCAATCTCTTGGTGCCTACCCCCAACACTATCCCTAATCCTCCTATCCCACCTCTTCACCATGTGTTCCAGATGCCACAGGCCACCAGAAGACAAGCCCCCAACTCAGGCAGAGAACCTCTGCTCAACCACAGGCCACAGAAGCCAGGAAACCCGGGAGGAAACAGAAACCAAGGAACAAAACACCCATCCAACAAAGGCAAACTCAGAAATCAGCACTAGACCTACAATCACCCCCAAGCCCAAATACCTAGACACCAGCTTAAAAAACATAATCAGCACTAGCCAGGACAATATGTCACCACCATAACCCACCTATCCTGCAACCACAAGCCCTGAATATTCCAACACAGATGAAGTACAAAAAAAAAAAAAGACTTTAAAATCAGCTTTATGGAGATGCTATGGGTCCTTAAAGAAGAAGAGGACAAATTCATTAAAGAAATCAAGGAAAAGACAAACAAACAAAAATTGGAGGAAATCAATACACACTTTAAAGAAAGCCAAAAAGGCCATGAAAAATAAAAACAGTTGAAGGAAATGCATAAAATAATTCAAGATCTGAAAATGAAAATAGAAACAACAAAGAAAACACAATCTGAAGGAAATTTGAAAATGAAAAATCTAGGTTAGCAAACAGGAACTATAAACACAAGCATCACCAACAGAATACAAACTATGGAAGAGGTAATTTCAGGTTGTGAAGATATGACAGAAGAAATACATGCATCAGTCAAAGAAAATGTAAATCTAAAAAATTCCTGACACAAAACATCCAGAAAATCTGAGACATTATGAAAAGACCAAATCTAAAAATAATAGAAATAGAATGAGAAAAATTACAGCTCAAAAGCCCAGAAAATGTTTTCAATAAAATCATTTTAAAAATGTCTAATCTAAAGAAGGAGATAAATGTATAAGAAACGTACAGAACACCAAATAGATTGGACGAAAAAAGGTAGTTCCCTTGCCACATAATAGTCAAAACACTAAACATACAGAACAAGAGACCATGGATACCAAGCCAGACTACTACACATAGCAAAACTTTCAACCAACAAAGATATATAAAGCAGGACATTCCATGATAAGTCAAATTTTAAAAATTCTACAAATCAAGCCCTACAGAATATATTAGAAAGAAAACTCCAACCCAAGGAGATCAATGAAAACACAGGAAATAAGTAATATCACAGTAACAAAACAAAATAACACACACAATACCACTACCAACAACAAAATAACAAGAATTAGCAGTTACTGGTCTTAGACATCTCTCAATATCAATGGACTTAATTCAACAATAAAAGGACACAGACTAACAGAATGTATGCAAAAACAGGATCCATCCTTCTTTTGCATACAAGAAACACATCAAAACATCAACAATAGACATTACCTCAGAGTAAAGGGTTAGGAAAAGATATTCCAAGCAAACAGACTTAAGAAACAAGCTGTTGTAGACATTATAATAGTTAACAAAATAGAACTCAAACCAAAATTAATCAAAAGAGATGGGGAACAACACCATACTCATGAAAGAAAAAAAATCCACCAAGATGATGTTTTAATTGTTAACTTCTATACCCCAATGCAAGGGCACCCATGTTTGTAAAAGAAATATTTCTAAATCTTAAATCACACATTGACCTTCACACATTGATAATAGGAGGCTTCAATACCCTACTCTTACCAACAGACAAGTCATTCAGACAAAAAATAAACAGAGAAATACTCTAGAGAACAGATGTTATGAACCAAATGTACCTAACAGATACCTACAGAACATTTTACCTAAACACAAAAGAATATACCTTGTTCTCAGCACCTTACAAAACTTTTTCAAAAATTGACCACATACTGCATCACATAGCAAGTCTTAACAGACACAAGAAAATTGAAATAACCCCCTGCATCCTGTCAGGCCACAACCAATTAAAGCTGGATTTTAACAACCACAGAATCAACAAAAAAACCTAAAAACTCATGGAAACTGATCAATTTCTACAGATGACTACTGGGTCAGGTAGAAATAAATTAAAGACTCCTAGAATTCAATAAAAATGAATGCATAATACACCCAAACTTATGGAACACCATGAAAATAGTGCTAAGAGGATAGTTCATAGCCCTAACTGCCTACAAAAAAGAAAATGTAAAGTTCTCCTACTAGCAACTTAACAGTACACCTGAAAGCTCTAGAACAAAAAGAAGCAAGCACACCTAAGAGGAGGAGTAGATGGAAGGAAATAAACAAACTCCAGGCTGAAATCAATAAAATAGAAACAAAGACAACGATGCAAAGAATCAATGAAACAAAGAGATGGCTTTTTGAGAAAATCAACAAGATAGACAAATCCTTATCCAAACTAACTGAAAGGCAGATGAGAATATCCAAATTAACAAAATCAGAAACAAAAATGGGGACATGACAAGACACTGAGGTAATCCAGAGAATCCTTAGATCATACTTCAAAAAAGCTGTATACACCAAATCTGATAGACAAGGAAGTGGAGAAATATCTTTGAATGCATTGGCACAGGAGACAACTTCCTAAATAAAACACTGATCGCACAGTCACTAAGATTAACAACCAATAAATGAGACCTCATAAAACTGAAAAGCTTCTATAAGGCAACGGATGCCATCATAGGACAAAACAGCAACCTGTAGAATGAGAAAATATTTTCACCAACTCCACATCCAACAGAGGGATAATACCCAAAATATATAAAGAACTCAAGAAACTAGACATTAACAAACCAAATAATTCATTAAAAATGGGGTACAAATGGAAACAGAGAATTCTCAACAGAGTAATATCAAACGGCTAAGAAACACTTAAAGAAATGTTCAACATCTTCAGCCATCAGAAGATACAAATCAAAACTACTTTGAGATTCCATCTTATACGTAAGAGTGGCTAAGGTCAAAAACACAAGTGACAGCTCATGCTGGAGAGGATGTGGAGCAAGGGAAGCACTCCTCCACTGCCAATGTGGATGCAAACATGTACAGTCACTACAAAAATCAACACAATAGTGAGGTGACATATTGTGTACCCTAATAAAATTAGCCTGAAAATCAGAGAACACAACAAGCCTCTAGATTAAACATAGATGCCAGGCAGTGGTGGCACACACCTTTAATCCTAGCACTCCAGTGGCAGAGATCTGTGATGGTATTGTGTTCCCCAAAATATTGTGTACCTTAATAAACTTATCTGGGGTCAGAGACGGAACAGCCACAAAATGAAACAGAGGTTAGGTAGTGGTAGCATACGCCTTTAATCCTAGCATTCCAGAGACAGAATCCCTCTGGATCTCTGTGAGTTCAAGGCCACTTTGGAAATGGCCAGGCGTGGTGAACCACGCCTTTAATCCCAGAAAGTGAGCCTTAATCCCAGGGAGTGGTTGTAGAAAGCAGAAAGGTATATATAAGGCGTGAGGACCAGAAACTCATTTGGCCTGGGTAAACATTTGGCCTGGAGAAGCATTTGGCCTGGTTAAGCATGTGGCTGGTTAAGCTTTCAGGCTTCTAGCAGCAGTTCAGCTGAGACCCATTCGGAGATGAGGACTCAGAGGCCTCCAGTCTGAGGAAGCAAGACCAGCTGAGGATCCGGCGAGGTGAGATAGCTGTGGCTTGTTCTGTCTCTCTGACCTTCCAGTGTTCACCCCAATACCTGGCTCAAGGTTTGATTTTATTAATAAGACCATCTAAGATTCCTGCTACAGAGATCAGTCTGAATCTCTGTGAGTTCAAAGCCACCCTGGACTACATGAGACTGACTCAATCTAAGAGAAAAACAGCACCAGGCAGTAGTGGCACACACCTTTAATCCCAATACTTGGAAGTCACACGCCTTTAATCCCAGCCCTTGGAATCTCACACATTTAATCCCAGTATTTGGGAAGCACACATGCTATGAATTCCAGCAACAGGAAGGAAGTGATGGCTGGGCAGAGAAAGGTCTATAAAATATGAAGAGATAAGAACTAAAGGCTTTTTGGTTGAGGAAGCCCTTTCAGCTGAGGAGTCCTAGAGGTAAGAGGTGGCTGTGTCTTGTTCCTTTGCCTCTCTGATCTTTCAGCATTTACCCCAATATCTGGCTCTGGGGTTTTTATTAAAAGACCATTTAACAATTCGTGTTACACAGTAGTTCCTCAGAAAATTGGGAATTGATTTGCTTCAAGACCCAGCTATACTACTCTTGGGTGTATACCCAAAGAAAGGACGTTCCATCCTACCACGAGGAAACCTGCTCAACTATGTTCATAGCAGCTTTATTTGTAACAGCTAGAAAATGAAAATAACCTAGATATCCCTCAACTGAAGAATGGGTAGAGAAAATGTGGTTCATTTATACAATGGAGTATTACTCTGCTATTAAAAAAAAATGACATCGGGAAATTTGCATGCAAATGAATGGAACTAGAAAAGAAATCATCCTTCATCAGGTAACCCAGACCCAGAAAGATAAACATGGTATGTATTCACTTATGAGTGAATATTATCTATTAAGTTAAGGATAATCATGCTACAATTCACAGACCCAGAAAAAACTAAGTAGCAAGGAGGATTCAAGGAGGACATATGCATTTGGGGGATGATATAGAAACCTAATGTTGTGAAAGCTCTCTGGAATCTATAAGGATGTCCCTAGCAAAGATTGGTACGTAGCAATGGAAAATAAGGAGCCTGAACCAGCCATCTTCTGCCAACATACAAGGCTTCTGATGTTGGGGCTGGGGCATCAACCCTGTCACAAAACCTTCAACCTACAATTTATCCTGCCTGTAAAACTTGTAGGGGTAATGATGGCACAGAACTTGTGGGAGTGACAACTTGTAGCCCATGCTGGGAGAGGAAGCCCATGCCTGACACTGTCTATGTGGTGAGAAACCAGAGGCTGGACAGCTCAGAGACCTAGGATAGAACCAGTCATGACTGGCAAAATAAAGTTAATGAAATCATTCCTAATAATATTCTGCTATATGCATAGATCAGAGCCTAGCCCAATCTCTATCAGAGAGGCTTCATCCAACAACTGATGGAAGAAGATGTAGAGAACCACAAGGTAGCATATTAACTGCTTGTTTATTTATTATTTTCCTTAAAAGATTTTTTTTCATTTTACATGCCAACCCCTGTCCCCTCTCCCTCCCCTTCTCCTGATCCCCCTCACCCCCCCCATCCCATTCCCATCACTCTTCATAGAAGGTAAGGTCTCCCTTGGGTAGTCAACACAGGCAGGCATACTAAGTTGGGGCAGGACCAAGCCCCTCCCCACCGAATTAAGGCTGAATAAGGCATCCCACCATAGGGAATGGGCTCTAAAAAGCCAGTTTGTCTACCTGGGATAAGTCCTGGTGTCACTGCCAGGAGACTGACAAACACATCAAGCCATGCAACTGTCACCCACATTCAGAGGGCCTAGTGCAGTCCCACTGCTTGTTTATTTTTACATAAAAAGTAGTATATTGGGTGAATATGTCACAGGACATAAAGTATTGTCAACTTTTCCTGAGTTCACTGATAGTTTGATCCTACAATTATCAGTACTGAAAATTACACTTAACATAAATATGTAATACAAAATGGCAGAAGTGTATTTGAGACATTTCAAACTCTGTTGGAAATTCTGCCCTGATCCAAAAATAAAATTCACTTAATGATTATTTTATGAAACCCAAGGAAGGAACTCAAACACTCATGTTTAAAATAAAACATTGTGATATAATATGATCTGAAGACACACTAGTATGAGACATATTTTCATTAATAGTCGTTACGTTCATGTATGTATATGTGCATGCATGTGCCTCTCTCTCTCTCTCTCTCTCTCTCTCTCTCTCTCTCTCTCTCTCT
>CABHPR010152593.1:19672-45309 GCA_902168415.1 Peromyscus melanophrys | reverse complement strand
CTGGCCCTGAACTCAAGAGATCCATCTGCCTCTGCCTCCCGAGTGCTGGGATTAAAGGCATGTGCCACCACCACTTGTGAAGTGTGATATTTTTCAAAGAATAGTTACAGAATTCTAGTGAGAATATTAAAATCTGAAGAACAAGAAGACGATGATGAGAACAGCAAATACCCACTGGTGGTCAGGTAATCCCAAAACCATGCTCAGATGAGGTTATTCACTAGAAGGGTTTGTAGGGATTAGAAAGTAGTTGTACCAACGGCTAAGATTTATTACAGACAAAAGATAAAGAGAAGAACCATGAAAACCAGAGGACAGCAGTAAAAGCTACTATTTGAATTCTTTGCTATGTGTCTATAGTAGTATGAATAAATTGTGATTAATCACATATGTTAACATGAAGAAATTTCATACTGGCTGGTGTATACCTGTAATTATAGCTGCTTGGGAGATTGAGGCAGGCCAGCCTGGACACTTTAGACTCTCTCAAAAATTTGCTAAAAGGGTACTTATGTAGTAATAGAGCGCTTTCAAGTCACAAGGCTTTAGGTTTAGTCCCGGTACTGGAATAATAATGAAGAAGCCACACCTCCTGGATATGGGGTTGTATGCCTTTAATTCCATGTCGTGGAAGGCAGAAGTAGGTGGTTCTTTTGAGCTCTAGGGAAGCCTGGTCTACATACCAGGCCAGTTGAGGCTACATAGTGAGGCCTTTCTCAAAACAAAACAAAAATAATAGTAAACTTTAAAAAGCCAGACCCCCAGAGAACAAGATTACCTGTTATATGACTCTATTTAAAGAAGTTCAAAAATAGACAAAACTGGACTAGAATATGGCTTAAATGGCAGAGTGCTTGCCTGTCACTCATAAAGTGTCCTGGATTTGATTCCTAGTACCACATAACACAGAGAGGTGTGCTTCATGCCTGTGATCCCAGCACTTGGGGGGGTGGTATAGGCAGAAAAATCAATTTCAGGGTCATTGAGACCAGCTTGAGATACATGAGGCCCTGACTCAAAAATCACAAGTAAACATATGAACAAGCCAAATTGGTGACAACAGAAATGAACTCCAGGCCATTGAAAAAACCTTGTCTCTACAAACAGCATGGACACCACCTGGGAACAGGAAGATTGATCACTGGTTTTCACACATGCAAATGTACAGGCATGCAAACACACTCTGAACAGTAAGCCCTTGGAGGATGAACTGAAACGTAAAAATGGAGTATAGAGAATGGGAAAGAGCACAGAAAAACCTATAATGTAGAAGTGTTTTTATTTTGATATGTGTGGTACTCAGATTTATACAAATATTCGAACATTTATTAAGTAAAATGCTTAATTTTCATGTCCTCTGTAGAGTGTGTGCTAGCTTTCAATTAAATACTTTAAAAAAAGAAATCTAAGTTGGTTACTAAGATGAAGGGATTTTTCATGTTATGGTTAAGGAACTTAGTCTTTATGACAGAAATTCTCAGTGCTAGGTCTCCAAAGTCAAAAGTTTCATAATTCTAAAATAGCATGGACTTTGACTTTTCCTTTCTTTTAAGACAGAATCCCAAAGCCCAAGTTGCTAGAAACTTACTGTGTGGCCCAGGTTGGCTTCAAACTTGTGACCCTCCTGCCTCAGCCTCCCAGGTGCTGGGATTATAGGCTTGTGTTACCACACTTGGTCCCATCAGTTGCTTTTAAACTGCATTGGTGTTTGCACTGATGATGCAGAAGTGATAGGGGTAAATACAGCCACTGGCACCTTAGTAGGAATCATGGCAGTGCCATTAAATTGTGACATCCATCATTTTATTATTCATACAAACCCCCCCAACAGGCCAGTTTTACATACAGATGTGCTTGAGGAAGCAATAACAAAATCAAGCTTACTAAGTCTTTAGTATGTACTGTGACAAATGGGAAGCTAGTAGAGAACACTGTTACTTAATATCTAGGTAGAGGTTGTCCAAGTATTTCTATGATTTCATTTCAAGAAAAATACATCCCCCACTTCAAAGAACACTGACGAACTAAGGTTGTTCATCTTGCTGTATTTGTTGGACAGATTTTTTAAAAATGAACAAAATGTGCCAGTCTCTTCATTAGAAAATGACTGACAGTGTGTTTATTGCCAGTGATAAAATTTGAGCTCAGAAGAAATTAGAATTTTGGAAAACATTTGACACTATATATAAAATAAAAGACTCCTGATGAGAGTTGTACTATCAAAAAGTATGTTAAACTTACACTATCTGAAGAATTTATTGAACCTGTGTTTACCACATAATTGACATAAGGTATTATAAAGTCAAGTGTGGGTTAAAAAAAAGTCCATCCAAAATGTGAGTTTAACTTACAGATTTTAATCTAACAGCATCAGAAGGACACATCCATATGCTTTCAGTTGTCATGCTGTTACTTTTTTTTTTTTTTTGTTTTGTTTTTTGAGACAGGGTTTCTCTGTGTAGCTTTGCGCCTTTCCTGGAACTCGCTTTGGAGACCAGGCTGACCTCGAACTCACAGAGATCCGCCTGCCTCTGCCTCCCGAGTGCTGGGATTAAAGGCATGCGCCACCACCGCCCGGCTGCTGTTACTAACTTTTAAGAAGTTAATGCTTATAAGGTTTGATGTATCAAAAAGGAATAATCAAAATTATCTCAAAATATCTTTTTCAAGTAACTAATCTGAAACTGGATATTCTTGATATTATTCAAAACAATATATGTCAACAGGTTAAATAAAATGTAGCCAGCTTCTATTAAATTAACTTAAAAAGTTGAGACAGGTCTGGATCGATGGCTCAGCAGTTAAGAGTAGTTGTTGCTCTTGCAGAGGACCCAGGTTTGGTTCTTAGCACCTACATGGTTGCTGACAACTGTCTGTAATTCCAGTTCCAGGAGTACTTTACAATGTTAATTTAAAAAAAAAAGTTGTTCCCCCCCAAATTGACAGTTAATTACTGCAGCAATGGCATCAAAAGGTTTTAATGAGAAAATACTAATAGGTAGTTCTATCTGCATTAAAGCTCTTGAGATCCATCTATAGAAAGGTTAAGGGTGTAAAGAGTTCTGAGACTATAGTCCTATAAAGGAGGTTTTCCTATTTGTGTTTTTCAAAGATCTATTAATAGGAACATACAAGCAGAAAGAGAGTATCCTGAAAGGTTCAAGAATTGCCCATTGGATTTGATAGAGTACAGTGAACTTAAGAAAAAGCATTCTGCCTGTGATGGTTTGAATAAGAATGCCTCCCCCCCATAGACTCATATATTTGAATGCTTTGTCACCAGGGAGTGGCACTATTTGAGAAGGAATAGGAGGTGTGGCTTTATTGAAGAAGTGTCACTGGTTTCAAAAGCCCATGCCAGGCCCAGTCTCTCTCTGCTTGAGGATCAGGATGTAACTCTCAGCTACTACCCCAGTGCCATGAGGATCACCATGCTCCCTGCCGTGATAATGATCTGAAACCTCTGAAACTGTAACCAAGCCCTCAATTAAAATGATTTCTTTTATAAGAGTTGCTTTAGTCATGGTATCTCTTCACAGCAGTAGAGTAGTGACTAAGACACTTAACATGACATGTTGGGAAGGAGAAGGGAATCTGATGCTTAACTTTAAGGATTAAAGAGATGAACAAGGGTATGGGGGTTAGAGGGTAGTAGGTTTCTCTATAGAGAAACTGGAGGAAGAACTGGATGACTATCGGGGAGGAGTGTGGGACTACAAGACACTGTAAACACTGAAGAGAGTTGATTCTATTTGTAGAAAAGATGAATGTGTAACAGGAATAACTGTCAGGTCCCCAAGGTGTGAGGAGGGGTGGATGACAAAACTGCTCTTTGATAGGACACACATTTCTTTGGTAACCGGAGAAAAAAGACAGTAATAGGACTTGTGTCAAATTGGGGAGGGCTTGAATAGTACCTAGATGACCAGTTGTCTAGAGGCTTCTCTGTCTTTTGACAATGATTTTTGAGACTCACAGATATATTGAAAATCTTGGCCAAAGTCACCTAGTTAAGAGAGCACTAGGATTAAAATTGAGATCCCAGACTTCAGATTCCCTCCCCCTTCTTCTACATCAGGCAGCTTGAGAAACACTGGTGAGGAGCTAGAGACCAGGTCAGGAAACACCTCTGACATAACTGGAGCCTTGGAGTTTTGTTTAGGAGGAATTCTCTGTGCTCAGAACTTAAAACCCAAGTCCTGAGTAGTCATGAGCTTTGACAGAAGACAATTAGTGACTATCTGGATATTTCTAAAGCATAAGAAAGGAGTAATTACTATTTATGTAAGTATGATTAAGGTGGTAAAAATACCTGTAACAAAAATGAAGTATGGGTCTAACTTTCATAAGGTATTTGTATTGAGAGCTTGACAATACAACAGATATTAATGTTAGATACTGCTGCAGAGGTATAGATACAGGCAGTGGACAGCGTTACAGTTTATCAAATTGGGGAGTTAGTGATGCTTATAGTTAACAGTGACTAGTATATGTGGACAAGAGCTATAGTTACAGTGGTCATGTGCTGTCAACTATTTTTGAGCAATTTTGGTATTAAATATCTCCTTTTGGGGGCTGAGGAGATGGTTCAGCAGTTACTCTGCTCTTGCAGAGGAACCAAGTTTAGTTCCCAGCTCACAAGTGCCTATAACTCCAGCTCTTGGTAGATCTGACACCTTCTTCTGGTCCCCTGGGTAACAGCATTCATGTACATACACATCTGCACAAACATCTGCACTAACATGGTTTAAAACTGAAAGATCTTTAAAATGACTCCCTTACTGTTCTCACAAGTGTATTCTGGAGACTGTAGTTCTTAGACTGACAATAGAATTAATGAAGACTGAGTGACTGGTAGATACATCCTATGGAAGCATAAAAATAACCAAAGGAGAAAGTGGTTCCTGAGTTCTGTAGAGTAATTGAATATAGGATCCCCCCCAAAAAAAAAAAAATGTCAGGAAATACTTGGTTGGCTTTGGCAACTATGAAATCATTGACTTGGGGCAGTGTGTTATAGATTGAAATATGAACAGAAGTAAATACTGGTTGTTCATAAAGCAAAAGAAATATGGGCAGTGGATTGAGGAGAATGCTTTTAAGGTAGAAGGGCCTTGACCATACTTATACAATAAGGAGAAAGAGCTGTTGTAGAAATATGGAAGATCATGAATGAAGAAAGGTCAATGGTCTCTTGTGTCTGTTAATAGATTCTCTTTCTCTTTCTGATGTGGTATTCTTTACTCCTGGTGAAATATACTGTCTAATTATTGTTGGAGCACTTCTTTCCTTGAACGACCCATGTTTTATATATCTCCAACACTTTATCCTGCCTATTATGTTCTTTCTGATGTCTGCTTATTGAAATTTGGCATTTTCATTTTGCTCTAACTTAGAAGTTTTAATGTGAAACCGTTCCTGACGTTTTTATTTATTCCTTTCTTGAGCATTTTGTGTTTCTTTCCACTGACCTAACTGAATTTACTTATCCCATTTAATGAATTCTTCTGAGACAAGGACTATGTTTTATCCATTTCTATGATCTTAATTTCTAACCAGTAGTTTTTCAGTATTCATGAAATATTATTGAGCTGTGTGAAATTGCTATTTCCTTGGTTAAAATGATGCAGAGTATTACTAATTTCATGAGTACCAAAGTAATAAAATTTTACTCATTGTATTTTTGCATAGACTTGAAAGATAGTGGGGAGGGGCATGACTGTTCTTTTTCTCCCTTCCTCCCTCCCTTTCCCTCTTCTTCCTCCCAGTTTTCATACATACTATTTCATACGTATATGAATAGTATGGAAAACAGTATATGTATACTGTGTATATAGTATTAAGCATATTTCCTCACACAGCCTTCTAACCTACCTTTTTTTTGCACTTCCTCCTCTTCATAGTTCCTTTTTTGTTCTTTTTGAGACAGTCTTACCATACAGTTGAGGATGACCTTGAACTAATCCTGCCAAATCTCCTGATGGCAGAGCATTTAGACCATAAAGTTCAGCCATAAGTTTGACAGTGAGTGACCTGGTAATTTAAAGCAAGCATAGAAATGTAGCTAGATTTGTATTCTTTTGCAAGGAAAACATGTTCCTAATTTGTCATACCCAAATGATCTTTTTCTCTGTGTGGTTATTAATATAAGAGCTACTTAAAATTGTAGTAAGGTATCTTCAAAATCTTGAATATAAATGTTCAACTGTATATTTATTGTAAGTCTAAGGCAAATTGCCAAAGTACGTTTCAGTATAATGTTCTTGGGAGGCATCTAAGTAGATTATTTTCTGTTACTTTGACTCATTTTTATTTTTTGGAGACAGAATTTCTCTGTGTAGCCTTGGCTGTCCTGAAACTCGATCTGTAGGCTGGCCTTGAACTCATAGAGATCCACCTGCCTCTGCCTCCTGAGTGCTGGGATTAAGGTTGTGCATCATCACCACCCAGCTTGACTTAATATTTTTAAAAAGACCTGAATGTTCAAGACCTTAACTAAAAGAATCCAATTAAATGGAAAAGGTCTTCTTTCCAGGAAAACAATTTAGTATAAACACAGTGTTGTTTGTTTGTTTGTTTGTTTGTTCTTTAGGAGATTCTCTAAATTCTAATCCATGGACTCCAGCTTTAAAACTCTTATCTGGAGGAGCAAACTGTGTATGTATCCTTTATAGACAAACTTGAATTTATTTTTTCTTTCTTTTTGATGGGGTCTCTCAATTAGGTAGACCAGGCTGGCCTCAAACTAACAGAGATCCGTTTCTGCTTTTCACGTGCCGGTGTTAAAGGCATGCACCACTACACCTGACCCAAACTTAAATTTCTTTCCTAGCTTTTACAAGTCCATAGGGGACTAACAGTAATTTTCTTGAAGGCATCTCTGGTGTAGTTGTATTGTGAGTAAAAGCAGACTGAATAAAATGGTAGTGCTTCAGTCATTTATGAGAATTGAGTGTCATCCAGCCAGGATTTTGACCTGAGGAATGAGGACCTCAGTGCTTGGCTGAGAACATATACTATCTGAAGGCAAGGCCAGGGTTTTCCAGTAAAGCAGTTCTACATTTTTTCTACCATCTACACAATATAATTTTGTTATTTTATTTTTGAGAAAACATAATCTGCATGGAATGGATTTACATTTTTACCCAGGTAGAGTGGTAAATGTCTATAATCCCAGTACTTGGGATATAGAGGCAGGAGGATCATGAGTTCTAGACCATCCTGAATTATAAGATCCTGTCTCAAACCAAACACACTTTAGGGGAGTCATAATTGGTAGTTTGAAACCATAGGTGTAAAATCAAACAAAAGGAAAAAACCCACCTCATTTATGATGAAATAAATAAATGTTTCTTGATGAAGGTGGCTTGAGTAATACATTGGAAGCATACTTATAATAGTGATACCATTACCTACTTAGAATTGGGCATCTGCCAATAGTAAGTTATTTATTGAGAATTCCAGCCATTTAATATGTAATTTTATAATAGAAACTCTGCCACTCACTTTTTTATACCTTAGGTAACTAAAACTCACAGTAATGTAAGGTGATATAAGGTGATATTTGTAACTCAGAGCCTGTGACTTTGTGTTGTTTTTTTTAACATAAGGACTGACATTTTAGGGAAGGAATATTTCATTGTGCAAAAAGAAAAATGAAACTTTTGTAGACTGAACTTCTGAAGGGACAGTTGAGGCTTAGAGCTATAGGAGACCACTGTTTTACTCAGTTGTTACCCCTGAGAATTGAGGCCTGATCTAAAATAATTTGTGTTAGTAGATTCTTCATGAGGCATTCTAATAACATGTAAGTAGGCAGAACTAGTTTTATCCTGAGGCTAATTTTTTTACTGTATCATCAACTTTAAATTTTGAAGGAATTAGCATTTTTCTCTTTCTAGTATTGCCAAATAAACCTGTTAACTCTCGAGATAATGGTAGTTTATCCTAAGCTTTTGATTCATATATAAGCTTAATTTTTTTGTCCACAATAAAAGACTTAAGTTGAGGTTACAAAAAAAAAAAAGCTTGCTGATGATCTCACATCATGGCAAAATATACCAAAACAATAGAGGTCATCAGGCAATAGAAGATTATCTAAGAAAAGTTCTTGTTATAGTAAAACATTGGTCTAAATTCAGAACTATATTGCTAAAAGATAAACCAGTGGTTCTCAACCTTCCTAATACTGTGACCCTTTAATATACAGTTTCTCGTGTTGTGGTGACCCCCAACCATTATTTTGTTGTTACTTCATAACTGTAATTTTGTTACTCTTATGAATCATAATAATCTGATATACAACCCCAAAGGGATCGTGACCCACAGGTTGAGAACCACTGAGATAGATGCTATAAAGTCAGTGGTACTCAACTATGGGAGTAGGTAGTTTCAGTTTTGAAAATAAGAAATAATGAATTCTTTTAATTGGTGTTTCAAAAGAATCAGTCTGTTCTATGGTAGATTAAAGTTTTAGGCAGTTGTATTTGTATGATGTCTTCAGTGTTTTAATTAAGCTCTGAAGTCAGTGATTAGGAATGGGTACCCAGGCAGAGAAGGGCCTAGGGTCATCAAATAGTTGCCTTAGCTTTCTTTGTCTTTTTTTTCTTTTTTAATTTTTCAAGACATGATTTCTCTGTGCAGCCTTGGTTGTCCTGGAACTCGCTCTGTAGATCAGGCTGGCCCTGAACTCAGAGATCCTCCTGCTTCTGCTTCCCAAGGGCTGGAATTAAAGACAGGTACCACTACCACCCAGCAGTTGCTTTAGCTTTTAAATACATTTTTTCCCTCATTTAATGAGCACATGAATCCTTTCTTCAAAGATCCCTGTAGTTCCCTCTGACTCATAGTGTAATTATATTAGTACTGATAGCATTAATTTGCTCAGCACGTAATTAGGTGCCAGGCACTGTGGTAAGTTCTGCATGTGTATTAATTCAGACTCCACATGCCATAGTATTATACTTCACGTGTACTGTGCACATAAGGAAAGTAATAGACTGTTCTCCATCTAACAGTACTGGTTCACTTATCTCCCAGTGTGGCTATTCAAGGTAAACATTGATACTTACTGGTAAGATCAGCTATTCGGGGTATAAATTGAACACCTTGCTTATTTTTATTCTAATTGCAGTCACTTTAAACAAGACCTTTACTTTGTTGTACATAAGGAAAGGGGCATGCCAGATGACATTTGCCCCGTTTAGGAATAGGATGTGTCTTCTTAATGGTATTAGGAATGAGGCAAAGTGGCTGGATTGATTCTTTAAATTAGATTTTTTCAGGCTACTTGAAATAATAAGCATTTTAGACCTTCCTCGTAAGGACTGAATTTCTCTGAGAAATGCACAAGCCTGCATGTGTCCCCTCATTGGTTCTCATCTCTCCTGCAGCTGCTGTCAGTCTATTAAGACTTACAGACAGTTAATCTTTTTCTCACCCTCAGATGTGGCCAAGATCATGAGATTTTATTTGTAGTCCTTGTATTATAGTAAACAAAAATTAGGTGTTTTTTTTTTCATTGTTAAAGTGTGCTTTAAATTTTTTGGTAGCTTCTAATGTAGAAGACACTGCTAACTACTTAACTTGGTTTATGAGGCCTTTCTAGTCTCTTCTTTACCTAACACTATACCATACTTTTGATAATGCCTCCCTGTTTTCTGTGTTGTTCTTTAGACCTTGTCCTTTATCCAGCTCTCAAACACATTTTGGATTAGAGGGCAGAATTTGTTTACAGCATGTTGTAGCTTATGTTGTGTTTATTTATAGCATGATCAGATCCTAGTTCATTGTCCAAACTTTAAAATTGAATCTTTGCCTCACTTATTGACCTTTGAGGTGTTGCCTATAGATAGAGGACAATTATTTAATGTTTATTAGGCAGTGTTTATTAAGCAGATGTATGTGTGCTTCCAATGACTGTATTCCCTTTGGATGATTTTGATTCTTGCCACATCCTCTCTTGCAATTATATCTTTAGTGTCTAGACAACTGCTGTATGTCAGGCACCATGCTTTATAAAAGTCATCCAAAAGTTGGTTTACTCATTTCACACAGAGGGAAACAGACACAGGCTGGCATCACACAGCAAATACATGATAGAGCCATAAATTTCAAACAACCTTACTGAGATAATGTATATATCATAAAGTTCCCCTTTCAGTGAACAGTTGTGTCTAGAGGGGTGTTTTTGTAGTGCTGAAGAGTGAACCTGGGGTCTTGAGTGTAGTAGACAAGCATACCACTGAACAAACTCCAAGCCTTTTTATTTTTTTGAGGTAGTTTCACTAAATGAGTTTGTGATCCTCATGCCACAACCTTTACAAATAGCTGGAATTACAGATTTGTGTCATCAGGTTTGGCCAATGAGTTATTTTATGTATGTGAATATTGTGCCTACAGGTATATCTTGTATCATCTTCCTGCCATGCCCACTGAGGCCAGAAGAGGGTATAAGACCCTGGAACTGGAGTTCACAGATGGTTATGAACTTCCATGTGGGTGCTGAGAATTGAACCTAAGTCCTGGGAATAGCAGCCAGTGTTCTTAAATGATAAGCCACCACTACAGCCCCTCTCCCCAAATTTAAATAAGTAATCTCTGGTCTGTCTATCTCTCTCTCTCTCTCTCTCTCTCTCTCTCTCTCTCTCTCTCTCTCTCTCTCTCGCACGCAATTAATTTTTAAAAGAGAAAGTAATGAAGTTCAATATGACATTTTCATACATTTTTCTCCATTATCCTCTCTTGTCCCCCTCACCTATATCTGTTGACACCCTTCTTCTTAGTCACCCATTTTTATATCTTGTTTTTCTATTCTGGTGACCTGGTGTGTTTAATTAGGGTTTTTACATAGGTGAAGGCTTATTTACAGGCACATGGAAAACTTAACCAGTGGAGACACCACTGATGAAAATGTTTCTCTCTCCCTTAATATGTTATCTTTTTTGTGACTGGCTTCTTTCACATTTTAAAGGTTTACCCATATTGTGTTATGTGTCAGTACATTTCTTTATGTCAAACGATATTCCATTGTGTGGATATACTGAAGATTTGAACCAAGTCTGTCTGGTTCTGAAGTTCATGTTATTGTTACTATGTCGTGTTAATTATTGTGTATGTACTGCTGGATTAAGAGGTTTTTGAGAAAATATCTTTATACTTAAATTGGTACCCATAGTGTCCTGAATACTTTGTTCCTAATAAACATTGATTTAGTGCTTTGATATGTAGGCAATAAACTGAAGTCCTAGTTACTTTTTAAAATTCATGGTATTGTTTAAAATAACAGGGTCAAGTCTGTTTATTATTCTGTATGAGTATAGAAAACCTAAGCATGTTTTTTTCCATGTCTAGGAAGAAGAAACGGGAAGAATAAAAGATTGCTGGGACAACCAGGATGTTCCTGCACTGTCTACGTGTAGCAATGCCAGTATCTTTCGAAGGATAAATGCCATTTTGGATGATTCATTGGACTTCAGTAAAGTCTGCACAACACCCATAAATCGAGGAATTCATGATCATTTGCCAGGTAATTGAGATTTGAAAATTGGGATGCACTGGACTAGTCCAAAGTAGTGCATGCTAGAGGTCTTCACTGGGAGGCCTATGAAGAACACACTGAGTCTCTGGCAGTACTTGCCCATTTCATGATTTGCATTATGGATTGAACCCCCTTATGCATAGAGACTGCCCGTGATTAGAATAAAGATAATCTGTTTGTGTGGTGCACAGGAAGGGTTGAATTAAAAAGACTGAAAGTAGCAGTATTTGTGTGTGGGTTGGTGGTAGTGGTGGTGGTGCTGCTGTTGCTGCTGCTGGTGGTAGTGGTACTGGTGGTGGTGGTGGTGGTGGTGGTGCAGGTGTAGACATGTAATTCCAGCTCTTAGGAGGTGGAAACATGGAGAAATATAAGTTTGGGGACCGCCTTGGCTACATAGTAATTTCAAGTCCAGCATGAGATAACTAGCAAGACCTTTCTCAGAAATACAAAACATAACCACCAAGTGTTAATCTGAGTTTTAGCTCCAGGACCACAAAGGAGTATAATGTGAATCATATTGTTAAAGATTTTGGGTAGCTATTTAAGTTGTGGGGCTGGAGGCATGGCTGGGTTGTTAAAAGTACTTGGTGCTCTTACAGAGGACCTGGGTTTGGTTCCCAGCACCAACATCAGGCTGCACACACTTGTAACTGCAGTTCTAGGGAATCTGACACCCTATCTGGTCCCTCAGGGCACTAGGCACACACATATGTCTAAGCACTCACATATACACATAAAAATCTTTAAAAAAGTTAGAGTTGAAATTTAATATTTATTTCAGCATACATAAAATACTGCCTTGTCAACATATAATCAGTATAAAAATGTTCTAGTAAGCTATGTTCCTCCTCCATCACTCTCTGCCTTATTCCTCTAAGCACAAGGTCTTTTCTTTCACTGAACCTGGAGCTCATTGTATTTTGGTGTCCTCACCACCAGTTTCCTGATAGACTGGTAGCTAACAGTATCCAACAATCCTGTTCCACCCTTCCCCAGCACTGACATTATAGGTACATATGGCCACCTATAGCTTCTTATATGGGTGGCATGGATCTGAACTCAGGTTCTCATGCCTGTGTAGCAATCTCTCTTACCCACTAAACCATCTTCCTAGCTCAGCTCTATCTCTTATTAGTACTAAGACTTGAGAATGAAGTGAATTTGTCATAGTTGATTAGTTACATTTCAAATACTAAGTAACTGCATGTGACTGGTAGCAACTATATTGCATGGTGCAGCCTTTAAAACATGAATACAGGTCAACAGACATGTAGTTTTCATATATAGGAGATGGCTGATTAGTAGGGAAGGGGCAGCTCTTGAAGATAACTCTTGCAAAGTATGGATGCCTTGACAGTGTTTCATAATCTTTTGTGGGAGTTGCAACATGTTTTAAGAATGTTGATGGAATATTTTGTTTGAATCATTTTAGAAGAATACCTTTTTTGTAACAGGTCTTTCTTTGGATCACCAGATCCCAAATAACAACACAGAGACTTATTAACTATGAAAGCTTGGTCTTAGCTTAGGCTTGTTCCTAACTAGCTCTTAAAACTTAAATTAACCCGTGTATATTAATCTATGTTATACCATGTGGCTTGTTACCTCTCCTCAGTACCATACATCCAACTTCCTCCACATCTGTCTGGCAAATCTCTCCTGCCTCAGATTCTTTCCCAGAGTTCCTATCTCTGTCCAGAAGTCCTGCCTATCCTCTCCTGCCTACCTATTGGCTGTTCAGCTCTTTATTAAGCCAATCAGAAGGTGCTTTAGGTGGTGAGGTAAAACAGAGTTATGTTGTTTGCAGGAAAACTGATACAAATGAAGATAAACATATTAAGTGAATTAATCCAGTCTCAGCAGGACGAATCTTTTATTTCATATATAGACCCTAGATTTTGTATAGGTACATAAATATAATGTATGTATGTATGACATGAAAGTAGAAGCAAAACTCTCTAGGGGAATAAATGAACAGAGTTTTTCTTTGTTACTCTGCTCTTTCTGAGTTCACAGATAACACAGGGAAGGGGAGCCAGATTTTGGAACTCCCAGGAGTAATATATATCTGGGTCATATGGTAAATCTGTTTTTTTGTTTGTTTTTTAGGAACATCCATATTTTTTTCCATAGTGGCTGTATTATTTTATATTCTTACTAGCACTGTATAAGGTATTACTTTTTGTCCACATACTAGTTAGCATTGGTTGTTGGTTTTTATTTTATTTTAAAATGTGTGTGTTTGTACACCATCAAGTGCAAGTGTTCATGGAAGCCAGAGGTATTGGATTCCCTGGAGCTGAACTTTGTTGTGAGCTGCCAGATGTGGGTGCTGGGAAACAGGGTGCTGGCAAACAAACTCTGGTCTTTAGTAAGAGCAATAAGAACTTTTAACCCAAGAGCCGTATTACAACCCTGTTTATTTTCTTTCCTTCCCTTCCTTCCGCTTCCCCATTCCACCTCCCTCCCTCTTCTCTTTTCTTTTCCTTTCATCCTTTCTTCCTTTGTCCATCCGTCTGTCTTTTGTCTTTCGGAGTAGGAGACAGGGTCTTAGATATTATAGCCTTGATTGGCCTGGAATTTGCTATGTTGACCTCAAACTCAAGAGATCTGCCTACCTCTGCCTCCTGAGTGCTGAGATTAAAGGTATGCACCACCAGCCCTGCCCCCCCCCCCTTTGTTTTCTTAATGAGTGTTCTGACTGGGGTGGGATGGATTGTAAAGATAGTTTTAATTGCATTTCTTGGTAGCTAGTGAGCATGGAGTATTTTTTATGTGTTTAATGAACATTTGCTTTATTTTTTGAGAACTATCAGTTCATTAACCCATATTTTTGTTTTTTGCGTGTTTGTTTTTTTTTTTTTGAGACAGGGTTTCTCTGTGTAATAGCCCTGACTGTTCTGGAACTCACTTTGTAGACCAGGCTTGCCTGGAACTCAGAGATTCACCTGCCTCTGCCTCCTGAGTGCTGGAATTAAAGGTGTGCACCACAACGCCTGGCTTCATTAACTCACTTTTAAATTATTCTAGGTTTAATTCTCTGTCTTATGTGTAGCTAGCAAAGATTTTCTCCCATTCTGTAGACTCTCTTTTCATATGGTTAACTGTTTGTTTGCTTTACTGTATAAAAACTTTATAATTTCATGAGATCCCAGTTGTCAATATTTTTTAAGCAACTGGAATCCTATTCAGAAGTCCTTGCCTACATCTGTATCTGGTAGTATTTTCTCTGCTTTTCACTAGCAGTTTCAGAGTCTTGGTTATTTCATTCAGGTCTTTGATCCATTTGGAATTGATTTTTTATTCAAGGCAAGAATTAGGGATCTAGTTTCATTCTTCTACATGAGGACATCCAGTTTCCCCAGCATCATTTGTTGAAGAAGCTGTCTGTTTTCCGATGTTGTTTCTGTATCTGTTAAAAATCAGGTGACTCTAGTTATATCTGGGTCCTCTGTTGTAATCCATTGATCTACATGTGTGGTTTTATGCAGTGTAATGCTGTTTTTGTTACTACAGCTCAGTAGTATAACCTGCATCAGCTATAGTGATACTTCCAGGATTATTATCTTGCTCAGAATTGCTTTAACTATTTGTACTCGGCTGTGCTTTCGTATGAATTTTAAAGCAGTTTTTTCCCAATTTCTGTTACAATAGCATTAGAATCTTGATGGAAGTTGCATGGAGTCTATAGTTTGCTTTAGCAGTACAGTCATTTTCACATTATTTCTTACAATTCGTGAGCACCATTGTTTACCTTTATGCTTAGATTTACAGCCCACCTGGATCTAGTTTTGTGTAAGGTTAGAGAGTAAGATTCATTTGTTTTGTATTGCTAGCCAGTAGCCAGTTGACCCAGCACCATTTGTGTGTGTGTGTGTGTGTGTGTGTGTGTGTGTGTGTGTGTGTGTGTGTGTGTTGGGGGAATCCTGTGTGTTAATGTGTTTTACTGGAAATTGAAGACCTTACCTATATTGCTCTGTGTGTGTGTGTGTGTGTGTGTGTTGGTGGGGAATCCTGTATATTATGTGTTTTACTGGAAATTGAAGACTTACCTATATTTCTGGGTAAGTGCACCATCAAAGAGCTATACCTACAGTCCAGAAGAGTATTCTGGAAGTGTGTTCCAGGGTTGAACTGACAATTGGCTTGAATTCTGTCTGGCTAGAAATATTCTGTTCTTGGGCCAATGAGATGGCTCAGCAGATAAGCAGTTTGCTGTCAAGCCTTATGATGTAAGTTTGACCTCCTGAGCCCTCATGGTAGAAGAAGCAACTCTTGTAAGGTGTCTCCTAACCACCACATATGCAACATGGCACATGTGCAACACACACATACACATAACAATAAAAATTTCATAAAAAGAATTGCCCTATTTGTATGTAAGAGTGGCTTGATTATCACCTCTGAAACCTTTCTCAGTCTTCTGCCTCCCATGTTTTACTATCTATGTGACTTGGGGATGAAGTAGGTTCTTTGCTCTTTCTGTTTGTGGATATAGTCTCAAAATAGGGAAGAGTGGAAGAGGAACCGTTTTTTGGGGAAAAAATCTTCAGTCTGCCCATTTCATAATAAGTTTACACAAAATGGTATAAGCTCTGACACAGGTGACCTGAAATAAATCCTAGTTTTGCTGCTTGTTTGCTTTGACTATGGCCAACTCTTGAGTTTAAGCCTGGGAACAGTAACAGTACTCATTTAGAGGGTTTGTGAAACTTGGATGTTGTTTTTGAATGTGTTGACATTTAGTTGTTTTGACTGTTGAAACATTGGTGCTATGAACATTGTTGTACATAAATCCTGAAATGCAAATTATCTAGGATGTACACTCTGGTAAAGAATACTTAGGTATGGGAGTCTGTTAAATTAATGACATCAAAATTTCTCTAGAAGAGACTGGACCAGTTTTCATTCCCACCAGCAGGGTACATCAGTACTTGCTGCATGACATCCTTATCTATTACTCTTTCTCAAATGGCAGTTTTTGAGGAGTGCAGTGATACCATATATAGATTCTTGTTGGCTTGCTCTTTGAGACAGGGTCTCATGGATCCATAGCTGGCTTCAACTGATCCTCTACCTCAGCTTCCAAAGTGCTGGGGTTATGGCATGCACCACCAACATAGCCATGTATGGTTTTAATTTTGTATTTTCCTAATTGCTGCTTTGATTGGACACCTTCAGGTTTTTTTGGCCATTTAAAATATTGTTCTATACCATGCTTGTGCGTGTCCTTGTGCATTCTCACTGGGAAAATAAGTTTTATAGGCATTCTAGTTTATTCTGCAGTGAATTTGTTAGATGTATGCGGTGTGGACTTATCTTTTTGGCTAATGTTGTCTCTTGGAGAACATAAGTTATTCATTTTAAGGTAATTCCAGTGTATTGATACTTATAGTTAGCATTTTTATTTCATAGTTAAACTATGCCCTTTTCAAGAACATAAATATTTTGTGTTATCTTTGTAAAACTTTGATCTATCTTTTTATTAATGATATAAATATTACTTAAATTTTTTTATTTTACATACTAACCACAGTTTCCCCTCCATCTTCTTCTCCTGTTCCCTGCCCCCACCTCCTGTCTACCTCCCCCCCATCCACTCCTCAGAAAGAGTAAGGCCTCCAATGGGAGTCAACAAAGCATGACATACCTAGATGAGGCAGGACCAAGCTCCTCCTCCCTGAATCAAGGCTGAGAGAGGCATCCCACCATAGGGAATAGATTCCAAAGAGCCGGGCCATGCTTCAGGGACAGGTCCTGGTCCCATTACTAGGGGCCCCACAAAAGACCAAGCTATACAATTCACCCACATGCAGAGGGCCTAGGTCAGGCCCATGCAGACTTCTTAGCTGTCGGTCTAGAGTCCATGAGCTCCCAGGAGCTTAGGCCAGCTGTCTCTGTGGGTTTCCCCATCATGATCTTGACCAACCTGGCTCTTAAAATTCCTCCTCCCTCTTTTCAACAGGACTCCTGGAGCTAGGCCCAATGCTTGGCTTTGAATCTCTGCATCTGCTTCTATCAGTTACTGGATGAAGTTCTATGATGACAATTAGGGTAGTCACCAGTCTGATTACAGGGGAAGGGCCAGTTCAGGCACCCTCTCCACTATTGCTAGGAGTCTTAGCTGGGGTCATCCTTGTGGATTCCTGGGATTTTCCCTAGCACCAGATTTCTCCCTAACCTCATATTGCCCCCCTCTATTGAGATACCTCTCTCGTTACTCTCCATACTTAATTTTTTTAAGATTTATTTTTATTTATGTATATATGTGTTTGTGTGATTATATGCCACATATGTACATATACCTGAAGATGCCAGAAGAGGACATCAGAACCCCTGGAGCTGGAATTAACATGCAGTTATGAGCTGCCAGTATGAGTGATGGGAATCAAACTCTGGTCTTCTGCAAGAGCAGGAAGTGCTCTTAACCACTGAGCCATATCTCCATCCCCCCTGCATTTTTCTTATTTCTTAGTTGTTGGCTAGTATATAGGAAGATAAGCTTTCTGTACACTGACGCTATAATCTGTAACTTCGTTAAGTTCATTTATAGATGCTATTACCTATGTCTTTATAGATTGTTCAGAGCTTCTGTATATCATTATGTTGTCTGAAGATTATGGTAATTTCAGTTCTTTTTATTCCTTTTTGTCATAACTTTTCCTCCTACTCTCTTGTAATCCAAGGTTAACTAGAAATGATAGTATAAGCATTTTTGTGTTGCTTTGTAATCTTGGAGAGGAGTGATGAGTGTTGAGGGTTTGAACATTCTAACAGTAGGTATGCTGGGGTTTGTGGATATTCTTTAAATGATTAAGGAAATTATTTTCAGTTTTCTCAATAGGTTTTTAAAGAAAAACCATGAATTTTTTTTTGTTTTGTTTCTTACAGAATTTTTGCTTTGTATCCCAGGCTGGCTTGGAGCTGGCCCTGCAACGCAGGTTGGCCTCAAGTTCACAGCATTCCTCATGTCTCAGTCTCTTGAGGCTGGAATTACAGGTGTGAGCTACCATGCCCAGCTAATGAACAGGGTTTTAAGTTACATTAATTTTTCGTTTGTTAATTTACTTTTATGCTTACTTCTGGGCTGGGAGTACATCTTAGTGGTAGTGTGCTTGTCTAACATCCAAATTCAATCTCCAGTATTGAAAAAAAATATGACTAGAAAGCAAATTGAAATTAACTAATCAACAAACATAGTCTTAGCTCTATAAATGTGTAAACATTCAGGAAAGAATACTAAAGTAAAACTGAATTTTCATCCCTTCATTAAATCCAAATTCTTCATAATATTTTATTTAAGAGTTGTATAAAAACTGTGATGTTACTGCTTAATTTTTGATGAAATTTATTGATGAAACTGAATATGGAGTGCTTTTTGCTTTCTAAGGTAAATTTTTAAAGTTATAATTGCATTTTTAAAATAGAGAAGTATTAGACTCTGTATTCTAAATTTTGGTAAGTTTTTCTAGGAATGTTTCTATTTCCTTTACATAGTCAGTTCATTGATATAAATTTTTATGTAATAGCTTCTTTTAGTCTTTTGAATTACCAGTATTCTTGATACTATTAAATATTTTCCTGACCTTTTGTTAAAATTTTAAAATAAGATCTTGGCTTTGGATTCCCCATTCTATTATGAAGTTATTTGTATGTGTTGGGGGCAGGGGTGTGGTGGTGGTGCCGAGGTATAGCTTACTGGTAAAGTATGCAAGACTCTGGCTTCAGTCCCCAGTATGGGGCATGGTAGGGAGATGATTGCTTTGAACATCATTGAGTTTCTCATCATTGCTATTTTTATGCCTAGTGTTTCTAATGCTTTCTGTGGACTTAGTACATTTTTTAATATTTAAAAAAGTGTTTAAATTTTATCCGTTCATGCAATACATTCTGACATCAGTTTCCCCTCCCCCTCCCTCCTGTCCTTCCAGTCCCTCACCCCATCTCCCTTCTCTCCCAGAGCCATTCTTCTTCAGTTTCCATTGTGAAAAGAGCAGGCCTCCCAGGGATATCAACTGAACACGGCATAGCAAGATAAAATAAGACTAGGTCCAAACCCTCATATTGAGGCTGGACAAGGCAATCCAGTAGAAGAAAAAGCATACCAAGAGCAAACAAGAGTCAGAGATCCACCACTCCACCCCCCCCCCCACTCCAACTGTTAGGAGTCCTATAAGAATACTCAGCTACACAATCATAATGTATTTGCAGAGGACCTAGTGCAGACCCATGCAGGCTCTACAATGGCCACTTCAGTCTCTGTGAGCCCCTATGAACCCTGCTTAGTTGATTCTGTGGGACAAGTTCTCTTGGTGTCCTTGAACCCTCTGATTCCTACCATCTTTCCTCTCCCTAGTCGATTTCCCTGAGCTCTGCCTAATGTTTTGCTATTGGTCTCTGCATCTGCTTCCATCAGTTGCTGGATGAAGCTTCTCTGGTGATGATTGGGCTAGGCACCTATCTGTGAGTATAGCAGAATATCATTAGGAAACATTTCATTGACTTTTTTTCCAGTCGTGTTTGGTTTTATCCTAGGACTCTGCACAATCCAGCCTCTAGTTTCTGGCTATCCAGGCAGTGTTGGACATGGGCTCCCGCTCATGGAATGGGCCTCTAGTTAGACCAGCCATTGATTGGCCACTCCCACAAATTCTACACCACCATTGCCCCAGCACATCTTGCAGGCAGGACAGGTTGTGAGTCAAAGGTTTTGTGGCTGGGTTGGTGTCTCAGTCCCACCACTGGAAGCCTTGCTTGGTTACAGATGATGTAAGGTTCAGGCTCTATATCCCCATTACTATTGAGTCTTTGTTTATCTATCAAAATACTTATAAACTTTTAAATACAATGTATTTGAGAATTGTATGCATGCATACAATGTATTTTATCTATTCATTCCCTACTCTTTCCACTAACCACTTCTAGATCCACCCCTCAAAAATTTTTTGTACAGGGTAAGGGGTTTCATTTTTACATTTTTGTATATACATATGGTATACTTTGATCTTATTCATCTCCTCTGTCACTTCCTTTTTCTCTTCACAATCCTAATAGTCTTCCTGTGGTTTGAATGAGAATGGCCCGCATAAGCTCATAGATTTGAATGCTTGATCACCAGGAAGTGGAACTATTTGAAAGGAGTAGGAGGTGTGGCCTTACTGGAGGAAGTGTGTAACTGGAGGGGAGCTTTGAGGTTTTCAAAAGCCCAAGCCAGGCCCAGTGGCTCTCATCCTGCTGCCTCTGGATCCAGGTGTAGGAACTCTCAGCTACCTCTCCAGCACCATGTCTGCCTGCATTCTGCCATGTTACCTACTGTGATGATAATGGGCTAAACCTCTGAACTGTAAGCCACCCCAATTAAGTGCTTTCCTTTATAGGAGTTGCCATGGTCGTGGTGCCTCTTCACAGCAATAGAACCCTGACCAAGACATGCCCCCTTTACTTTCATGTCCTTATTTTCTTCCCTGGATTTTACAGACAAAAGAAAGTATGTGATGCTTTGATTTCAGTTAATGTGATGATCCTAGTTCTATCCTGTTTTCCTTCAAATAACATTTTTTAATGATGGAATAAGACTCCATTGTGTATATTTACCAAATTTTCTTTATTCATTTATCCCTTGATGGGCACTTAGTCTCATCCCATAATCTGGTTATTGTGAGCAGTGAAGCAACAGACATGAGTGCAGATCTCTCTGTAATAAGCTAACTCTGATTTGGGATGGGGTGGGATTTGGGGTGGTATAGCGGGATCACATGGAAAGTGTTTTGATTTGATATTTCCTTTGTGGTTGTGTGTATGTGTGTTCACACCAGCATACTTTTTGTTTTTAGGCAGGATCTTACTTTGTATCCTGGCTGACCTGGAACTCATAGACCAGGCTGACCTTGTATTCAGGGATTTACCTGTCTCTGCCTCCCAACGAGTGCAGCACCACACCTGGTGCTTATTCATATTCATTCTCATATTCATTCATTCATTCATTCATTCTCTCTCTCTCTCTCTCTCTCTCTCTCTCTCTCTCTCTCTCTCTCTATCTATCTATCTCTCTATCTATCTCTATCTTCCTGTTGGCATTTTCTCAGGTGCTGGGAAGATCTTTAGATACAGTTTTTAGTTTTGGAGTGTTTTCCATTTGTAGTGTTATGGGGAGCCCACCAAGATGGTCACCCAGACATCTAATTTATAGCCAGCTAGAAGTCTTTATTCCATCCAGCTACAACTACACTCAGGTATTCAGTGAGGACCTAAGTGCAGCCCCAAGCTTTTAGAGCAAGGGGCTTTTAAAGGGAAAAACACATCCTGGTATCTTCACTTTGTAGCTATAGGTTTGCATAAGCAGACCGTTTAACAGAAGCTAAGTGGTTAGCTGGAAGGGAAGATTTGCACAAGCAGGCAGTTTAAAACAGATAAGTTCGCTGGGACATCTTGGCCTCAGGTCCTAGAATAGAGTTGGGTAATTACACAGAATTCTCCATCAAGAAAATCAAATTCTAGTAAAACCCGAAATGGCCTCAGCAAGAACACAAGATGGAGAACCCTCTGTGCTCTTGTCCTGTCACGTTCCCCACTGGTTCTGTGGGCATGAGTCAGATCATTCATTTCTCTGTTCTAGAGGGGGGCATAGTGGGTCCTAAGGACCAGAAGCTTAACTGAGTTTATCCTCTATTTGAAGTAGTTGGCCATGCAGTTGAGGATGTAGGGTTCCACCATTAGCCTGATCAGAATAAGAATCAACAGTCTGGCTAACACTGACAGCAAGGTGGTCAGCCTTGGGGCTCAGGTAAACAGAGACTGATGCCAGTTATCTGATCTGTGTGTCCTTTCTTTACTTTGAGGTTTTCTCTGACCATGACAAGGTTTTCCCTAATTACCACTGGAAGGGGGCAAAAGAGAACAGAGCTCCATCTGAAAGGTAGTTTCCCATCGTTGCTTTTTCTGAATTCTCATGTCTGGGTTTGGGGCTGATGGGGGAGAGTGTGTGTATCACAGGTTAGTAAACTCTGGACAGTCTTATCTTTAAGGGGTCCTAGGTCCAAGTTATGGTCCATCTGTCATCATCCTCGGTGACCTTTTTTTAAGGGAAGACACCAGCTACTTTGACACTAGTTGGGGTTGTGAAGATGACTAGGTAGAGTTGCTTCCAGATAGGTTCCAGAGTCTAGTTCAGAGGTGGGAGGTGGCAGGATTCCTTTCATAGTCCAGTCAGTGGCCTGGCAAGCCTCCTAAAAAGCCTTCAAGGACTTGAGAAGGGAGTGATTAGAAGTTCTACCTGGGAAATAGCTCAGAGATTTGAGAGGATGGGAGGTGGTCTCCCAAACCCTTCCTGGTAAGAAGTACATTGGGTCCTAGGAAGGTCAAAGGGAGGAAGGAGGTCGACCCAATTTTTAACTAGTTTCTGGGACCAATTTGCTCAATCTCCTTAAGAGTTCTATTCATCCTTCCTTTCTGATCTGAACTCTGTGGCCTAGATGCAGTTTAATTTCCTATTAATACTTAATACCTTTATCAGATTTTGAGACATTTTGGCCACGAAGGCCGGCCATTGCCAGACCCCAAAGCTAGGAGCAGTCCAAATGCAGGAATTATTTCCTGAAGAAGTTTCTTAGCAACTATTGGAGCAGTCTCTCTTCAGATGGGGTAGGCCTCTACTATCCTGAGAAGGTGTCTACAAATACCAGAAAATAGTTACAGCCAAAAACACTAGGCCAGATTTTAGAAAATGCTCCCCAGGCCCATTTCCTCAAGCCCAGATCTCTTGTGGAATATTCCTTCCCTCCTTGGGGGTTTTTACCTGACCATAGGTGGTATATCTGAAAGTGGTGTCATATATCAGGCTTCCAAATTTGTAACATAATACCTGGGTCTGAAGAGCTTAGCAGTGCCTGTGGCTCCTAAATAAGTGGCTTGGTGACCAGTCACCTTCCCAGACATGTAGGAAGGATGGGTCTGCGTCTGGCAGCATCCACCATTCTTGTTTATCCTGTGTGGCCAGTCTTGTTTCTCTGTCAGTCTCGCCCTGGGGTGCATTGCAGGCAGTCCAGTAAACTGAGCTCTGGTAAGGCTATCAAGACTTGGAGAGAACCCACTGGTTCTAGGACCACTTTCTAGGTTGCCAGGTCAGCCTCTTTTTTGTTCTGGCTTCTGAAAAATCCCCTTTTTGGTGTCATTTGCAATGGATGATGGCCACCCTCTTGGGTAACCAGATAGCTTCCAAAAGGGCTGACCTCTTCTTTATATTTTATTTCTTTTTCTGCTGAGGTTAGCAATCCTCTTTCCCTGTATAGAGCCCCATGGATATGGGCTGTGGTGAAAGCATATCAGCTCTCAGTGTCATAGCCTTGTCTTTCCCCCAGTGGAGTGTTTTAATCAAAGTTAAAAGCTCCGCTCCTAGAGCTGAAGTTACCCTGCTTAAAGATTATGCTCTTATCTTGAGTCACCACTGCTACCCCTGCATACCTGCATACCTGATCCCATCTTGGATGAAACTGCACTGAATAATACCTCACCTGGTATCACCAATGGGATGTCATTCAGATCAGGCCCTGATAGACTGGATCAAGTTAGTCACCTCAAGACAGTAAGGGACCCTCGGAGTCATCATCTGGCAGGGTTGAGAGGGCTGATGTCTTTTGGAACCAAATAAAATGCAGGACTGATCCAGAAGAAAGGCTTGTTATTATCCAGGAGTTAGATATCCATCTCTCAGGTGCTCCCCTCAAGAAGACCTCAACAGAGTGAGGGGCAGTCAGGAACAGTTCATGTCCCTAAGTTAATTTGTCAGCTTTTTGTACCAACAGAGCAGGGGCAGCAGTGGTCCTTATATATTCTGGCCACGCAGCTGTGACCAGGTTAAGTCTCTTGAGCACATATGCTACTGGTCTTTTCCAGGGTCCCAGGATTTGCATGAGGACCCCCTAGGCAATGCCTCTGGCCTCATCTATGTGCAAGTGGAATGACTTAGTGATATCTGTGAGGGCCAGGACTGGTGTAGACTCCAGGGCCTTTTTCAAGGCCTTGAAGGCCCTCTGCTCAGACTCAGTACATTCCAAAGGCTGTGTAGCCCTGGTGCTGGCAACTCAGCAAACCCCACCACCCATAGCTGGCAGCATCCAACTGCCTCCAGGAATTCCTGTACTTGTGTGTGTCTGTGTATGGCGGGGGAGAGGGTTGGGGTTTGTAGGATAGCTGAAATATGGTTGTGGGAAAGCATCTGCTTTCCTTCCTCTAGGTTGTAGCCTAGGCATGTGACCCAAGGGACACAAAGCTGAGCTGCCTTGGCTGAGACTCTACCTAAGGGCTTGGAGGGCCTCTAAAAGGCCTTCTGTTAGCTGTCCACATTCTTCCTCAGTGGTTGGAGCTATGAGGAGACCAACTATACACTGGAGCTGGGTGCTTTGTGGATATTTTTGTCTAAATTCCAATAGATCTGCTCTAAGGGCCCCATCAAACGATGTTGTCGAGTCCCTGAACCCCTTCTCCTGATCTGTTTTCCCTATTTCCTCTCTTGTCTGTTTCCCCAGGGGAACAGCCACCTCACAGAGTTTCCCTGCCTTTCTTTGGCTGAATCTCCTCGGTTGTAAGCTTTCTGAGCAGTTTCCAAAAGCTAAGATATATCCATCCCTTCAAATCCCTGTAATTTCTGGAGCTTTCTCCTTGTGTCTGGGGGTGACTACCTGACAAAGGCAACATTAATGGCTTGTTGATTGGGGGAGGGGGGCATCTGGGTCTATGGAAGTTAATACCTGACATGTCCCACAGAGCTGTTCCAGAAACCTAGTAGGCAATTCATCAGGTCCTTAAGTAACCTGACCTACCTACCTTGGATACATTGGCAACTTCTATGACTGCTGCTTTTAGCCTCTTTTAATTCCCCCAATAATGATTGGTCAAAAAAGGCGTCCAATGCTCTCTTACCTTAAAACAACTTTCAACAGGCTGAAAGGGCCTGAGGCTTCTAAGAAATTGGAGGATTCCAGTTAATACAAGTCACTGATAAAGAGACATAACCCATGAATGGGGAAGAAATTTTACTTCCTCCATACACCCTGTCTGTCTGTCTGTCTGTCTGTCTGTCTGTCTGTCTGTCTGTCTGTCT